>JPET01000004.1:197971-419390 GCA_000732205.1 Verticillium tricorpus MUCL 9792
CTCCCCCGGCCGTCATCCTCGTCCGCTAGGCCATCAGAACATCCTCAAAACGACATGTCACCAGCAGGGGCGAGTGTAAAGATAAACCGTAAGCACGACCGCCCAGGCTAACGCAGAAAACCGGCAGGGCGAGAACCATGACCGCCCCAAGAAATACCTCGACGCCACTCCGGCCCGACCATCCTCTCCGGTCGTCGGCTTCGGCGGCAAAAGTGGGACGCTGTCCATGCCGTCGACTGCCATGACGCACCCGGACATCCCACGACGGGCCTGACGAGACCCAGCACACAGGCACGCCTGCCCACCAACGACGAGCGAGGGAACAAGGGAGCGAGCGGTGTGTCCCGACCCGTGCCGGTGCCACACTCCCTTTCAAGTCCGCCAACCAGCGTCCCGCCATCCTGCGCCGTGCATGCCATGGGCGCCTCCTGCAGCCGCCGCTTGCATCATGGTCTTCGCGGGCCCATGTCGCAATCGTGGGCAGACGCTGCTGCTGCTGCTGCTGCTGCTGCGGGATCTCACATCAGTAGCCGACCCGTCCTGTTGTGCTTGATGAACTCAAGATGAACTTGATGTATTGAGCCTTCTTCGGCCACTGCCTCTGCTTCGGCACACCCGGTGCCCCTTCTCTCCTTCTTCGCCTCGCTTTTGCTAAACGTACACAACAGCGCTGCCGCCGGCGTTCATCGGCTGCCGACCGCCACCCGCCACCGCCCTGGCCACACGTTTTTTGACGGTACTATTGATACAGCATGCAGGCTCCGGACGCAAGCAATGCACGCAAGGCCGTAACTATATCACAGAGAGCCCCTGGACCCGTGGTCAGGGGAGAGAATATGGAATGAAACGACGACAAAACAATCCGAGACTCCAACCTACCGTTTGACGCCGAGAAGCCACTTTTACGTATCACTCCACGGACTGAGGCGTAACATGACCAGCTCCCGGGACACCAGTCCTCCGGAGCTGCATCCCGCACCCTCGAGTCCCGGCCCGGCTACTCTTCCCACGACTGCTTCAGCACACCCGTACTGTTGAGTCGCCCAATGTTGACGCCCGGGTTGATGAAGGACTGGATGGCGATCTCGCTGAACCGCCGCACCACGTTGGTCGTGCCGCCCGCCACCTGCGCCTCCCTGCGGATGAAGTTGCTGGCCACAAACAGTCGGTTCTTCGGTTCCGACTCGTCGGCCTGCTGCGGAATCGAGTTCTCGTACCCGGGGTCGAGCCTCGGCGCCAGCTCGCGCGCGATCGCGATCGAGTACAGCAGGTCGCGGTTCTCCTGTCCGTCCAGCAGAGTCCTGATGCGGTTTAGCGCGGTTTCTCGCTCTTCGTGCTTGCTCTCGTATGCCGTGTCCGGGAGGCAGAGAAAGTGTGCGAGGTTGTACCAGAACTCGTACTCGCGGACCCGGTTCGTATCGTTGTCGGCGCGGGGCGTCGTCAGCGGGTTGGCCGACATCATGAAGTCGCCGCGGAGGAGGACGTCCACGACGAAGACGCGATTGCGCGTCTCCACGGGGTCGGTCGGCGGCGGGAGAGGATCGTGCGGCGCCGTCTTGGAGAGGCTGGGCGGAACCACGGCCAGCGGCAGGGTTGCCAGGGTCCAGGTGAGGCGTGTCTCGAGGACGCCCGATGCGTTCAAGCTGGCGCGGTCGTTGACGTTCGTCTTCTCGATGCACTTGAGGAAGGCTGCGAAGACATCCCGCGCGTCGCGAAGGTCGCGGTAGAGGTTGAGGGTCGAAGGATCGGTCATCATGCAGCCGAACCACCGCGTCTCGAAAAAGGTGTCGAGGCCAAAGGCGTAAACCTCATGGTACACGCGCGTGATCTCCTTAGCGACCTCCTGGGATACCTGACCGTCGCCCTCGGAAGGTGACGGTGCGGGTCCAAGCAGGTCGAGAATTTGCTCGATCTTCATCTTTTTCGCTGGATTGTCTCGCGTGAGCCGGAAGGTCCATCAACAGTAAGGGGTGGTAGGCATAGGCAAGAACGGGAGGGGGCGAGGGAGGGGGACGGCACCTCTCAAGGTCAGGTTGCCGCCGGTCGCGGATTGCTGGCCGGAGGCGAAGTTTGGCGTCGAGGCTAGCATGGGCAGGTTCTGCAGCGCAGGATCGATCGCTGTTCCGTAGCCGTCCGTCTTGGCCGAGGACGGGGAGTTCAGAGCCGAGTCGAAGTGTGTGCTGGCGGATGGGGGAGGGCCGTATGAGCTGGGCAGAACTGACGGCTGCGAGCCGTAGGGGTTGGAAGGCTGCAACGGCGCGGGGGGCATCGAAGAAGGAACGGTCGGCGTAGAGACGGGAGATTGGTGGTGGTTGTTGAGGGCCGGTTGGATGTTGGAGGGTCCTGGCTGTTGCTTGAAGATGGGATCGTATCCCGCGCAGTCGCGCTTTGACTTCTTGCAGTTGTTGCATGTTGGTTGGGCTTCATCGCACTACGGAGGAGGCAGGTCAGCATGAGCCATCTCACGACAAGCATCAATAATATGGCATATCCACCCCCGCCCGCGAGACGCTGCTGCTCGAGCCGAGCCGCGGATCATCTGCCGAGTGAGATCGGATGAAAGGATGGGTGGTTCTCGCTTCGCAGTAGCTCGAGATCAAGCGACCGCAAGCGACTCCAAGCGACTGTTCGCCAAACCCACCACATCGACGCCTCGTTTACTTCTTTTTCTTGTTTCAACAACCAACCGTTATTTTTTTCAAGACTAGTCCGCCACGTCTTTTTTTTTCTCCACACAAACCGCGTTCGACAAAATCATTTTGTATGAAGGATAAGTTTATGGGATTCGGTATTCACCAACCTTTATCCGGCGCTTGCGACAAGTCAAGCAACCTGTTTTTGTTCGTCTCTTGATCTCCTGCAGGAAAGCTGGTTAGCAACTTGTCTACACTCGATGAATCTGTGCGGCCCTCCTTGGGTGTCCTGAGCAGATCAAGTCGTACCTTTTTCGGCCCTCGGGGACCGTTCCCGTATCGCATATCATGGGGAGGGATGGCATATCTCATGTTGTCTGAAGGTAACTGATATGGATTCGGAGCCATTGACATGTGATTGTAGTACGGCATGCCCTGGGGGTGACCCATGTTCATGGGCATGCTCATGGGCTGCGGCGGCGCATGGGGCGAGGCATGCTGGTGCTGGTGCTGGTGTGGTTGTTGTTGGTGTTGTGGCGGCGGCTGCTGCTGATGTTGTGGCTGCGATTGTAACGCGTCAAAGCTCTTCACGCTCGGCAGAGATACCTGAGCACCAGGACTCGCTCGGTATGGGTCGATCGGGGCTTGCGGTGGGGGGCCACCGTACCCGTAGGGGCCGACGGACGCGCCCGAGGGAGATCCATATGTGGTCGGGCTGGGGTAGCTCCCTGGTGGGCGATGAGGCCCGGAGGGGTGTTGCCCATGTGACATGGCGGGCGAGGAGGACGACCTCGCGTCGCCGTTCTGCTGGGCAGGATTGCTTGCCGAAACCGAGGGGGGAAGAGGAAGAGGGGCCGAGGCAACGGCGGCGGCGAGGGACGAAGCGTCAAACTCGGAAACGGTCGCGTGGACGGGCGATTGGGCGGCTGGGTTCGTGGGCGAGGTCGAGGTCAGGGTCGTCGAAGATGTGGTGGTGATGGCGGTGGTAGGCGGTGGTTGAGAAGCGGCGGAGATGTCGACGGGGGCAGGCGGAGAGGTAGAAGTGGGAAGAGGAGGAGGAGGAGGAGGGGCAGCGACGGCGGTTGACGAGGAGGTCGTCGACGCAGAGGCGTCACCGGCAGGCTCTTGAGAGGTGTCGTCTGGAGCCATTTGGGATTTTAATTAGAAATTTTTATGGAGCCACGATTTGACGTCTCGATGGACAAGGGGAAGGGCAGAGAGGCGCGACACCCCTGAGCCGGGAGGGCGACCGCGGGCTGGCAATCGGGGGAGGGTTGCGTCCCTGACGTCTTCCCCGGTGCTCGTACAGGCACTGCAAGCCGCGACGGCCACCGGGCAGCGGAGCAGGTAGGGTAGGGGGTTGCTGTATTGGATCTGTCCTATCCTGTCTGGTCGAGGAGGCGGAGGAGGAGGAGCAGGAGGAGTGGCAGCAAGCGCGTCGCTTCGCTTGGCCTCGCTTCGTCTCGCGTGGTGCCGGGAGGGTGTGAGGAGCGTGGCAGGCGGGCGTACCGTACTGGCAGGTACTGAGTACAGGATGGGACGATGGGGGACCGGGCTGGGAAGGATGGGCAGAGACGGGGGTCTCGGGCGAGGACGAGCGTCGCGGAGCGAGGTGGTAAGGTGGACGGGGGGGCGTGTAGGTTGGGAGGGTGTGGTAGGGCGCGTGTTGATTGATCGGGGCAGGCACGCAGGCCGCTGAATGGAGGCAGAGAGGCGAAAGCGTCGAGTCGGGGGGTGGTAGGGGGATGGATTCGAGGTGAGGGATTGTCGAAAGCTCGTGTCCGTCTCGCTGTCTCTCTCGGCGGAGCTGCTTGGTGCTTGCTGGGGGGGGTGCGCGTGAGCGGTGGTCGAGGTGTCTGCACAAATTTTCGTGCCTTGCGATGGATGGCGGCGGCGGCGCGCTGCTGCTGAATGAGGGTCCCCTCCTCCCCCCCTTACCCTTCCCGTAGCCGGAGAGTCAAGCCCAGACGCCAACAGGCTGTTTTCACGCGTGCCCTGCGCGCGACCAAGCGGCGCCGGCCGGGGGGGCTGCCAGGGTGGACCGTGGACCGTGGACCGTGGACCGTGAACCGTGGAGGAGGGTGGGCAGAGCGCGCGAGGCGGACAGACCAGGGGGTGGCCGTACGATGGCTGTGATAGTATCGGTCCGGGTGGATCTCGGAGCTCAAGACTCTCTGAATCTGACGACTCGGGGTGAGGGGGCTGCACTTCTTGTGGATGGAATGCCGATGGGCGTGCTGTCAGCCGCTCGCAATTTAGGTGACGCCTCTGTGGGTGTGCGAGGGACAGCCGAGTTTTCGAGACGATGCAAAATTCAATCGACGATGCTTCTGTGCGTTTGTATGCTCATGTGTCCATGTTGAACGACCAAGGTCGACATATGATGGAAGCGACGATAATCTACGGCGTGGACAGTTGGTCTCGTCTTGGTGGAGGGGAACGGAATGGATAGAACCACGTCCACAGGCAGCCGCGCGGAAGGAGAAAAAAAAAGAGGCGCGAACCCAGATCGGGCTTGGCCATAGCTCCTTCCCCAGTTGGAGATTTCCATTTCGCTGGGCCTGCCTTTGGGGCAGGGGGGGGTGGGAAGGGAGGGGAGGGGGGAGCCAGCGGGATCTAAAAAGCCTAACCTGGCAGGACCTACCTGACGGCAGCTGACCTAGGGCGGTTTAGGGGTGCGTTTTCAGTGGTGCCTTCCGCTGTAGGTCGCTGCCCTCAGCTGACACGTACCTGCCCTCCAGGAAGTCTACGCAGGGTACCTGCCGAGGAGAGGGAAAGGAAAAGGACAGGGCAGGAGCCAGCTGGCATCCCTCCTCCATTCGCTTAGCAGGTCCCAACGGCCCGCATTACCCAGCGGACATGCTACCTCGACTTTTCAGCATCACGGTCGAGAAAGAGGTGCAGGCACCAACCCCTCCGAACCAAACCAACCACACGTCAACTCTGGTCCATCAAGATCTCACGGATGATCAACCCATGTGCAACCCCCTTCAAGAGCCGGGTGCAGCTGAGGTTGGATTGATTCCCTGGACTCCGCGCCCGACCAACATTTCGCACCGTCGGTCAAAGGTCCCGTAATGGCAACTGGCTCCATACGCTTGTGCTGGAGAGTCACCATGCGGCGTCACTGTGGGTGATGGAGGAAGGGGATCATGCCCGTTCATGAATCTGGCCATTTCTTCGGCTCCAGGCGACGTCGATACCCGCCTGCAGCTGCAAGGCGAGACGAAGAACGAAGGCGGCGACAAGAAGAGCAGTCCGAGGAGAGCATCGCCACGAGTCATTTCTGGCCTGGGTCATCGAGCAAAAAGGCACACACGCATTGGAGCTGGAGACACCTTACGTAACCCATTTTCGCGGATGGCCCATTTCAGCTTGTTGGCCTCGGCCGGTTCCTCCATCTCGCCCATTATTCAATTTGGTCAAATTTCCCCCTTTGAACTGGTCGGCCGAATCCAGCAGCCCCTCCAGGTCACATCATCTTGGTTTGCATGAACTGGGCATCGCTCTATGGGCTCTGTGCAGCAGATCATTGAAGCGCTTTGATGCTTTTCAGCAACATCAAATCTCCAAAACGAGCCCTCGCAGGCAATACTCGCGCAAAAAGAACCCAGCAACTAACAAACCCTCCGAATTCCCCGTCCGAGCCCTCGTCTGTCGGCTTGTCCTGCATGCGCTTCTTTCCCTCTGCATACACCATCGTCATACCGTGCAGTGCAAGTTCGACCTGGTCCCGCCGCATACACCTCAACGCGTTCAACCCTGCGAATCGGCACCATCCATGCACCCTGGCTCGCCGTCCAGACATCAGGCAGCATGAGTCGAGCTCGAGCTCGAGCGGACTTTCGGCCCATTGCCAGGGCAAGTCGCAAGGTGCGACTGCTGGAGTACTCGGTCGTTGTACTCGGTACATCACCATGAACCCCCCTCCTCCGCTCTCCAGAGGGGGAACAGACGGACCCCTGCAAGGAACGGCGGGAGTCTTCTCCTGGGACCCTCATCCACGCCCCGAGTGAACGCCATGCCATCTTAGCCTATGGGTCGACGCCGTAGTGGCAGCCGTAAGTGAACCTACGCAACGCAGCATCGTGCTTCTGCGCGAAATGCAGCAGCGCCCTCCGAACAGAACACCTGTCCTCGCCCGGCCTTCCCTGGCATCTTGCTGGTCCGTCTGCCCGCCCGGCCTGCCCGCGCAAGCAAGCAAGCTCATCTCAGAACAGCGCGGACCACCTGTTCGACAAGGACGGGAACGGAACCCACGGCCGCCTGGGTCATGCTCCGAGGGTTCAAAACGGCATCCAACCTACCGAATCCAATCTGCCTTCCGCCGTCGCAGATTGCTCCCGAGCCACACACCGTGAAGCGAACGCAGGGCACGGCACGATACAGCGCACCATGCCCCGAGGTAGCGTGGCAGCTCGGCATGCGAAATGGCATGTCACTCACTACCGAGCATCTCTCGTCTCTCTTCCCCAACGCGGGTTGGCAGATGTGATTCAAGCCTTGTGACTGCAGTCCTCAGTTCCGGCACCGCATGACAGACCACCATGTTCATCTGCTGAGAAGATGTGAAGCCCGAGACATGTTATGCTCGCAGATGTGCCGACAGCAAGCAACGCGCCCGCCCCCCTGCTCCCTCCTTCTCTCACCCCTCCCCTAATCGCGGATGGCAGGATGAGTCTCACAGAACGTTTCCCCCGCACGAGCAACAGACCATGCCGTTGGGGGCTCGCAAGGATGTGCAGACTCTGGGGGGCTCATCTCCAACTGTCTGTGCAGCTTCATGCGCCGCCAGCCAGTCCCAGGACCGCAATGCCACTCGCTGACCAGCATCACCCGTGGAGGAAACGAACGGTGCATTGCCCTAGAGGTCGTCGCGCAGGAAAAACACGCATAACACAGTATGATATAACCTGCTGGGCTCGTCATGACCACCCTCGATGATCAACCTCGCAGCCTCTCAGGCCTTCTCACTGCCTCTCTCCCTCTGACCTCGACGTCTCAAGGACCGGGACCTGACCCGCTATCGCCGGCAGCTTGGACAGGCCATGTTGGCAGGCCAGGCCCGCATCATCACAGAAGGCCGCTCATCCGTCTCGCAGGACCACAGCCCGCCCATTCCTCAGCGCAGGCAGGCTTCTTGAAAGTCCCCTGCCCTGCTCCTGTCCCCACATGCTGGACTTGTTTATCACCCTACCAGGGGCGGCGGCAGCCAAGTGAGGCGAGTTCGTAGTGCGAGCCGCTTTTGCGATCGATCTACGGGGCCTGACGTCTGGACGGAGCTGGGCTCCCCCACTGCCTCTTCCCGTCTCTCCGACTGCACCTTTTCGACCGATTTTCTCACCCCCCCCCCCTTCCTTTTGGAGCCATCCATCTTCTCTCAAGACGACAGATTCGCGAGCGGCGTTCCACTACTCGGCGACACTCCGAGCTATTTACCAGCCTTATCAAGCCACGATCCACGAAAGACTGCAGCCTAAGCGGTTGGTGCCTACTTCGCTGATCTGTTCACCAGGTTCAACGGTCCTATGGTACTACCACATCACTCACCCGGCGCGGGGGGCGCCCAGCCCAGCCCTGTCCTGGTAACGAGGCCGTGCAGTGCAACCTCACCTCAGTATTGCCGCACTCGACTCCATCCTGACACCACCCCGTACCTGGCGATCATTTCCACTTCGGCCCCTTTCTGCAGCCTCTCCTCTCCATCACCAGGCCGCGCGACAGATTTCCTTGCCGGCGTTCCGCCGCTGGACGGTATCTGATCAGCCAACCACCGAAAGTCCCCTCATCTGTTCTTCGTCATACTCTCCACCTATATCCTTAGCTTAGCACATCAAGATCGCTCGCTTTGTGACAAGTAGGTTGCGTGTCTTCCAGGGATCAAACGGCCACGCTGCGGTTTCCATTATGGCCAGAGGCTCGGGTCTCGGCTGAAGCCAACGTGGCTTTTAGCCTCTTGGCCCCTTCTGCCTGTGGCTCAGTTGGAACCTTGATGTGAGGTGACACGGCGACGCGGATAAGATCCCTACGTGCCGACCTGCCAGGTAAGTTTGTTGGTTATGTTTTTCCGTTCATTGTCAGCTTCTGTTTCTTGGCCTGGTCTATTCTCGCATTCGGGCAGATGCTCTATTCTTAGAGCGGTGTGTCCCGAAAACACAAGTTGATGTACCTCCTAGTAAAGGTCTAAGGCGAATCCCAACCCCAAAGCTCATCGACTCCAGTCATCATAGTCCGGGATGTTCTCCTCGTAGAATACCTCTCTGACACTACTAAACCCTACGTCCGGCGCGTCGAACGGCCAAGGCTCACCTAGGCCACTGGCGAAGAGCGCGAACATGGCCCCCTCAAATGCAGAGTAGCCTTGACCGTTGGCCATTTGTCTTGACTCGAACTGCTTCAGCCAAGTGACCTGGCTCTCACCGCGCGAGTAGCCAAGCGAGTAGATCAACGGGCCGGCCTGAATGTGCAGTGCCAACTCGGACGGGACAGACGTGGTATTGAGCGCCCATTCGGTCGACTGAAGTCTGGTTAGATGCCTGTTCACGTTCTTCGGCGGCCATGGGGGAGACTCACAACTGGCCTCGTCGAGGGGCCTGTTGATTTGGGCAACAGATCGGTGTAGACACAAAGCCCAGTCGCGTTCCAGCAGCCCCGAACGCCAATATCCTGGTGTGACACATCGCTCAGGTAGGCCGAGATGCCCACTTGCTGCCGCGGACCTAGTCCCCCGTTCGTGGGAAGGAGCGTCGCTGAGAAGGACATGTTCAAGGACGTCTGCTTGTGGAACACTGCTGCCGGCACGTCACGATCGCTGAGCGTGAAGACGTTTGGATGGAATACGATGCCGCCTGAGTCCTGTCCTGCCCGGGACGTGGCATTGCCGCCGCCGCCGGCGAGGATACGATAGTTCTCCGTGTAAGGGGTTCGGACTTGGAACCAGCTGAGGTCGAGTTTCGTGCCGTCAAAGTTGTCAACCCATGGTTTCGGGGGTTGTTCCTGGTTCGGGCCGCCCTCGATGGTCTGGCTAGGCAGGAGGTACTCCCCGCCGTTCATGGTGGGCCATCCGTCCTCCCACGCCACCTTCACGAGGAACGCCTCTCGCCCAAGCGGCGAGGCACCGTTGACGTTGCGCCTCGCCAGCAGCGAAGCATACCACTCTCCGTCTGGAGTATCGGTAAACGTCGCATGCCCAGTTGACTGGATAGTCAGCTCCTGGTCCGCGCCGTTGTATATCAGCGGGTTGTTCGGCGCCGCCTCCCAAGGCCCCTCGGGACTCTTTGACCTTCCGATCGTTGCACGGTGTCCGGTGCTGGTCCCGCCCTCGGCAAGCAGCAAGTAGTACCACTCTCCGCGTTTGAACATCTTGGGGCCCTCAGGCCGCGCCTTCGCATCATGCGGCAGCGTCCCATTCCACGTGTTGAAGTACGGCCCGATGCATTTACCGGACTTGAGATCAACCTCGCACTGCGTGATGCCCCACACACGGTCGTAGTTGTTGTCCGGACCCATGAGGAGGAGGTAGGTCTTGCCAGAGTCAGGGTCGCGGTACAGTTCTGGATCGATGCCGTACGGTTCCGCCCAGACGAGGTCGGTCCAGGTCTCGAGGTCTTCGGAAGAGGTCCACCAGATTCGGGGCCACGTGCGATTGTCCGGGTCATCGCCCCAGCGGGTCATGGACGTGATGTAGAATCGGCCTCCAATATAGGAAAATCCGGGGGCCCAGACGCCTGGTCAAGGGTTAGGAAGGGGGGTTACCAGTAAATGGAAGAATCTTGCCTTGGCCGGAGGAGATGCCGTTCAGCTGAAGCTGTCTGGGCTCCTGGAGGGCGTGGGAGACGAGCTCCCACTCGGAGAGGTCTTTGGAGCGGTAGATGGGCACGCCGGGGAAGTAGGTGAAGGATGAGACGGCGATGTAGTATGTATCGCCGACTCGGAGGATGGCCGGATCAGGGTTCCATCTTTAGAGCTTAGTTTGGGGCCTTTACGGTGTGAGGGGTGCTCTCACCCTGGAAGAATGGGGTTCTTGATGGCCGAGACGAGCGTCCCGGCCAGGAGGAGACACTTTGCGAGAGACAGCTTCATTGGGAAAAGAACAGGGACCAATGTTGGGCCTGATTATGATACGAGAAGAGTAGTTGTTGAGCCGGCGCCCCCGGCTTTTAACTTCTCCCGAGTCCCTTTGAAGGTATCCCACAGGCTCATGTTCTCACGAAAATGGAAAACTTCGCTGCGGCCACGATGAATCCTCCGTCCAGTAACTAACAGCCGACGCCTTAATCCTCCGGGGAAACACGATCTGATTACCCCAACCCGCTCATCTTGCCGGCCTTTTGTCCCAGACTGGCGACGCGGGGTTCGTGGGCACGAAAGGGATTGGCTGCGGGTAAAGAGAAGTGCCGATCACCGCGGGGGCGCAACCTCGTACGAAGTTCTCATGGATCCCTCCTCAGCGTGGTGTCCACGAGATGATTCAATTCTTCATAGGTGGAATCGCGTTGGACCGCCTCTGCAGATGGGCTTGGAGGATTCGATCGTCCCTATTGCGCAACCTGACATCATCCAATGTGCGGGGAAGGATAGAGGGCATGCCCGGGACGGGGCAGTGTTGATGTTACATTTAACCAACACCGGATCTATCAGAAGCAGTTGTCTTTAAACCACATCGTGTTTGGTATCAAGGTCATCGAGCTGGTCAACTGAATTCTCCCGCGTATTCACATGCCCAGCATGCATGGAAACTCCGAAAAGGAGGACCGCCGTCTTGTTCGCCTCTATCTCGAGAGACCTTCAGCTCTCCGATCTGGTCGGCGGGCCATGAACGATCCAGAAATTTTCTGACCATGCTATCATGGTTCCAAGTCCCAAGTCCCTGGAGCAACGGGTTATTTGGCCATGCGCTGGAGGGCTGGGCGAAGATCGGGTACGAGGGCCCTGATAATGGCTGTGTTTGTCTTAATTAGATTAGAATTAAAGTCAAGTTTTAATCGATTGAATTATCCAATTTTTAAGAGGCCTTTGTATCATCGCCAGCTACACGACTCAGACTTGGATACCTCGAACTCTCGCGACGACATTAACCGTCAAGGCGTGAAATTTGTCCCATTACCCATCCCGGTACACCGCACCAACAGGCCGAAGCGGCGACAACTTCTGCCCCGACAAGACGGTCCACTGTGCTGTATCATACCCGCTAAACCAATCTACAGTACCGTCGGCAAGGGTTTCAATCTCTTCTTCCTCGACTTTCGATGCAGAGCCCGGCGCCGACCCGTCGTCTGTTGTGTTGCTTGGGGACTTCAGCGGCGTCGTCCGATCGTCCCCGTGTGCGCTGTCGTCCGTTTCTGGCCGGCCTCTGTCTATCAAGGCGCTATGCAATTCCTCATCTTCGGGGTCCTCAACGACCCTATCCGCGAAGAGAAGTTCATGAGAATCGCCAAATATATCGAAGCCAATGCCGGCGCTAGCCATGATTCTGTATCGACCGAGGGACATTGCCAACTCCATCGCGGTTTGCCCCTCGGTGTTCTTGATGTCATGCCTCGAACCAGCACCGAGAAGTAGATTTACATTGTTCATTTGAAAGCTTCTTACGGCAAGGTGTAGGGCCGTGTTGCCGTCGGCGTCGGTCGCATCCAGACCAGCGGGGCTCATGGCGTCGAGTAGTAGCTGGACCGCCTGACCCCCATCGTAAGAAGCTCGCCGCCAAACTGAGACGAGGAGATGGAGAGCGGTGCGCCCCTGATGATCTCGCTGTCCCGGATCGATACCGTGATTGAGGAGCTGCCCGAGGGTTCTGCCGCAGGCTCGTGTGGCGGCGTAGTGCAGCGCCGTAAACCCCTGACTGTCGGTTTCGTTGATGTTGATTGGAGCCGCCAATATCGTGTCGATGGCGTCCCAATCTCTCATTGACACAGCCGCTTGTAGTGGTGTCAGACCGTCCTCCAAAGATGTCGCCTCCAGTGGCAGCTGGCTCCCTTGAATGGCGTGGGACAATGCTCGCGAAGCTAGGTTGAAGATGTAGGGAACGCCGCCTTGACGAGCTTGGGCTTCGGAACTCGAGAGCAGCATGCGCGATATGCAGTCGGTACACACTTCTTCTGCCAGGAAAGGGACGAGGATGGATTCTCGGTGAGGTGTAGACCCCGGGCGACGGGCACCGAGTCCTCTCAGAACAAGGATCATGCCGTGATGGCACTTGGCCGCGGCAATCTTAAGCGCCGCAAAGGATCCAGATGGGTCGCCGTTGATATCCACGGCCGATCTACTCAGGGCCTTAACTGCTGCTGAGTTGTCCTTCCGGATGGCATTGGAAAGAGCAGAATACCCATCGTTGTCGGTTGCGTGGACATTGGCCCCGTTGTCCAACAGAAACTGGAAGATAGTCATGTTGCTCGACTTGGCTGCGACAATCAGCGGGGTTTGTCCATCCTCGTCGGTCATGTCGATGTTGGCGCCTTGGTCCAGCCAGTTCTGCATTAGTCGGAGACACCACGCGAGCGATCTAGACAGCAGATCAAGATCTTCAAAGAGCGTGGTGTATTGTCGTCGTGGGCTGGCGTCGCTGCCGACGCTGCTCTCACTCTCGGTGTCAGAATCCGGGTCGACATCCGCGCTTACGACGCTAAAAAACCACCAGCCAATGTCGAACAGCCTTCTCTTCGTGTCCGTTTGTTTGTTAAGAAACCTCTTCCAGGACTTTGCATTACTGATGTCGGCACCGCCGAGCGCCAGCAATATATCCAAACACTCTTGGCTGTCCATTTCGAACGCAAGTAGAAAGGTAGGCACCAATCTCGACCAGTGGTAAAGCTTGCTGTCTGACAACCGAGAAACGGCAAGCTGCCCGTCACTGAATACCACCAGGTCTTGGAAACTCTCGCCTAGAATCTCAGATAGTCTGTAGATACTGTTCATTTCTTTCGAGCTTGAGTCTAGCGTGTGGTTTAGGAGCATCGTGAAAAGATCGTCCAGAGGGTGAAATGGGTTGCCGGAATGAGCGTCGTCCAGTGATCTCATTTGCACCGCCACCAGAGCGCGAAGATAATGCCTTGGGCTAAGGGCGAGGCATGCCTCATGTAGCACCGGAAAGAGATCCTCAGCTTCCTGGTACGCGAAGCAGATCGACTCGGCAAAAGCGTGGGCTTCAAAATGCTCGACGTTGCTCAGGATGTTCCTGACCAGTTCAGCATCCCCACACGATGTTGCGAATTGAAGAGCTGTCTGCCCACGGCGGCGGCAGAACCCGTCGGCGTGATGCTCGACCAAGATCTTAGCGGCTCTCAGGTCGCCGTCTTCGAGAGAAATTGCCAAAGCCCTGGACATATCTTCCGACGATATCCTGGCCTTGTCCAACAGCCAGGCAAGCGCGTCTCTACTGCCCCATTTGAGAGCAACGTGGACGAACCCGTCTTCTTGGAAGTTCTGCTCCTCCCAGTCCTCCCAGCCGCTGTCATTTACAGCTTCGAATATCCACAGAACATTGAACGTGCAAGCGAAGAAGACTGGCGTTGAGGACGGGCTGGCGACTGATTCCAGCCGTTGAAGAACGGCATCGTCACACTCCACGCCACCGCTGTACCGAGAAGCGTTCCACACATCTGTCACCCAATCCTTGAAGGCGGCGCTGGTTTCAAGGGGTTTCCTGTTGTCCCCGCAGTTCTCGTCGGAACTGTGGGCATGACGGAGGCCGATATCTGGCAGGGGTTCATCGGGTCGGAAGATGAACCCGTTCACAAGCGATAACAAGGTCTTGTTCGTTGCGGGATCCCCGGCGCTTAGAAAGTGCCCGGGCCAGTGGAGCATTGCGTACGGCTTTACGAGCACATCGAGCTCATTGTGACCGTACACTCTCCAGTCGACGGTAGTGTTGACATAGGACTCCAGGCAACGCTCGAGCACGTAACCGTGGCACAGCTCCGGCGTGAAGCTTGCGAGCGTTTCGAGGTACTCGCGCACCGACAGATGGGCAAAGCGAAAGTGGCCACGGTCATCCAGCACAACCATATTGCAGCAGATGTCGAGAATGCTTTGAGCCGTCAGGACATGGCGCTCTAGAGCAAAGACGACGCCCGCCACGAGATCCTCCTCGGTGAGCATCTTTTGCGAGCAGAGCAGCCATTTGAAGACGCGCTCGGCGATTGTGCGACTGGGTCTCGCGAGGTCCAGTACTCGACCGTAGGCCCGGTCGTACGCTTCCCTCAGCGTGCCCGGGAGGTGGCCGACTTCCTGCAGTACGTCGCTTTCAATTTTGATGCGGCTCGGGTCGCAGAGGTTGTCGACTTGCAGCGTGACCCATCTGAACATGCCCTGGGCTTTGAGCTTCAGATTCTCGGACACTTCAGCCCTCAGATTCTCGGACATGATTCCGTTCAAAAACCTGCCCCTTGACAAAGCCTGGGAGAGGAGGTGGTCGATATATCTGTTGATGTCTTCGCGATTGTCGTCGGGGCGAATGTAGATGCTTGGGCGGGCCTCGAAGTGCTGGTAAATGTCTCCATCGTCCCGGCTCGAGACCATCACCCTGGTGACTGCTGCCGAGTCCCTGAGGATCTCGTCCAGAAATGCGAGCAACATGTATCGCCTGCTCTGGTCACATTCGTCAAGAGCGTCAATAAAAATCGTAACCGGGACCTGGCTCGTCTGCATGACCTCCAGCATCAGCGCTTTCGATTCGGAAAGACCCAATGGAGAAATGTCCGTTCCGTCTCTTTCTGCATCTTCCTGGCGGGCTTGGAATGCTTCGATGACCGGGCGTCGGAGGGTGCCATGCTCGGTCAAGGCCAACTGCTTCAACAGACTTCTCGCCACCTCATCGGGATCGCCACGCTCGGGTTCGGCTGGATTCCTCGCACAGTAGAAGTAAGCAACGAGTGATGCTTCATTTGTATCGAGCTGCTGCTGGATCGACCTGTACACCAGCTTCGTCTTCCCGCAGCCCGGGGTCCCGTGGAGCCATAGCATGGCAGAGTTGCTAGACGTCTGCCACTCGACGAACTTGGTGTTCTTCAGAAGCCACGAACCGGAACCTGTCATGTAGTCTTTGCTTTCGGACTGATGGTGAAGCCTGCTCGGAACCCTGCTCAACCAGGCCAGCATCCCCAGTCGCTCCTGGTTGGTGAGGTGATCGTGGAGCTGAGCCACTTGAGCGCTCGACGAGGCGATCGGCCTCTGCATCTCGGTCAGGATGCGCAGTGTGGTCTTGGCGTGGAAATCCAAGGACTGCGTCGTCTCGGACTGAACAACAAGCAGACATCTGTCCAGTTCGGCGGCCTTTTTAGAGACGACATCGAGATATTGCTGCACTTCGGACTCGGGCGTGCTCACGACGGATCGCAAGACCCTCGTGGCGGTCCTCTTGGTAAAGTACTGGCGCGCTTTGGCGAGATATCGGAGGATGGAAACATAGAGCTTGACAAGGGCAAGCTGCAGCTGATCAAAGGTGGGGGGAAGCTCCCGCTGTCGCAGGTAGACATCCTCCAGGACCGAGTATTGCGCGATGAACTGGGAGACGGTCTCCAGCCCGTCGACCATGAGGCCGAAGGTCTGCACGTCGCTGGTTGTGATCTGGAGGACGAGCAGCACTCCGGCCCACGGCAAGGCTGCGTGGGCCGGATCGTACTGCATGATGGTCGAGCCGACGTCCTTGAACCGCTGGATCCAGGTCACCATCCTGTCGAGCTTGTCGCGGATGGCGACGTCCTGGTCGTTTTTTCTGTACTTCCAACGCTTCTCCAAGCTGGCGGCTTTTTTGGCTTCCGCAACGGTGAGGAGATCCCGCAGGACTGCTACCCTGTCAGGACTGGTGATGTCAACTTGGGCCCTGTCGCTCTCTGACAGTGTCTGGAGCGCCTCTTGCCATAGCGAGGCAGCCCGAGGCGACGACGGTGCGTTCACGGATGTCGACATGCTGGATGCATTCTCGGGCGACGTTCAGGTTTCCATCCCATATTCTGGTTTACGTGGGCGCCACTCAGCTTTTGACCTGGAGGCCGCACTCGACCATGGTGTCGCGCCTCGCAAGGCTGGAGGCGGAAGCGAATGCATGGCTGATAGCACAGCCCCCACACTGTCGTGCTGCGCGTGATCTAGCGAGCTCAAGGCTGATCAATCAGGGAGTCTCGATCGCTTGCTTGACGAGAAGGACGAATGGACGCTCTGGTCTGGCTTCGCCCGCATGAGGAGCTTGCAGCTCGTTGATCTGGGTGCGGCAGGCAGCTATTCATAGCCCCCGTGACGGTGATGATTCTGGGCCTAGTGCTGGAAGCGTATCATCGTCGCCGTGGTTCCATCCGACTTGGGGAATTGGAGGTTTGCTCTCGTTGCTCTCGTAGGTCTCGTTTGGTTGATGTTGGTGTGTCGAGCTGACAGGGATGCTTGGGGAAGCTACAGTACCAGGCCGGGGCGGTTCCCCTCGGTCCCTGCCGTCCACCCCAGCCAGCGCACAGCGCGCCCCACCTGAACGGAAGAGACGTCATTGGGTTACTCACCTGCGCAGAGGCACCTCAGGCACTGCAGATCGCACGACAGCCTGGAGCTCTCGCTGCTGCCGTCTCGAAGTCATCATCATCCACCATCGCACGACCGACCTTCCACCACGCCATTCCCATTGCTCCCAGCGATCTACCAGCAGCCTGGTAGCCCACGTATCTCGATTTTTTTTTTTAAAGTATCATATTTTCGTCCTCGGCAAACTGGCGGGCATATTCTGGAAGACAGAGCCGGCTCCTACCGCTGGCGCACCCCCTCCATCACCGCAGCTCCATGACACCATGACACAACCGCAGCCGCGTCCCCATCTGACGCCCCAGTTCTGCTTCTCATCGGGCACCCTCCGTGGTCAGTGATCTCGCGGTTCCCACCTCTCGGACCACACCGCACGCCGTCCGCTCGCTCACACCTGGTCGCAGACTTCCTCCGACTGTCGCGCGCCGGCATCGACGACTCGATCGGCCAGAACCTCAATGCGCTCGTGACGCCCGCCCGCGCAGGCTTCGACCCTGCATCCACGTCCCAGCGGACGGCGAGAGCGTTCGCCCGGCAGATCAACCCCGAGTCGTGCCGGCGGTTCAAGGAGCAGGCCCTCTTCCCTTCGTGGCAGGCGAGGGCCGAGGTCCTCCACTACTGCGGCGTGGTGGCGACGTCGCCCGACCCCGACGATCCCGAGGCCCTGCTGCGGCAGGTCGAGGCCGCCAAGAACCAGGAGCGCGTGGTGGACGAGCGGCTGGATCCGTACTCGGGGCGCTTCTTCCCGCGGGAGCCCCGGACGGAGAAGCTGGCGCTGCTGATCCGGCAGGAGAAGGGCGTCGAGAACATTGTACGCGCGAGGAGCTGGGACATGGTCAAGCAGCGCTGCGGCGACTCGGTCGACACGTGGGAGGAGGCCTTTGCCGCCTGGAAGGGAGCTGACGGTTCGGCGACGTCGGACCGCTGATGATGGCGAGGGCCAGACGCGCCGACCATGATCTGTACATCAATGTATATAGCATAATCTCCAGCGATCTCCTACACATGGGCCGGCTGCATCGCGCGGCATCAAGGACAACAGGACGAGACCAGGACATGCCTTCGTGAGAACTGCTTGTACGGGCAGAAAGACAAGGCGTCACTCACTCACGCGCCAGCCACGGTGCCAGCCGCCGCCACCTGCAGCACCCCACCACGCCGCTCAGGCTCCGATTGGCGCTGTCCCGAGCTCCTGGCGCCTACCGCCTGCCGCAGGGCTGCGGGACCCGCCCGCTAAGCCGGGCCAGATTGTACCAACTGTGGTGTGTGCCGTCGAGCGTCAGTCCGACGACCTGCTTCTGCCGGCATCCAAACCCTTCAACAGCTGCACCGGTCCTGTCGCAAGCAGTAGACCACCCGACCCCTAGCCCGAGCACGGCGTACCGACACAGCAGAAGCTACCTCGAGCGCCATTGCAGCTGCTACCGCCTTGATACCAGTATCGGCATCTCTCCCCACGCCACCCTGCGTCGTCTGCGCCAGTAAAGGTACGCAGACTTTGAATCCCTCCCCCCCCCTCCATCGCGACGTCAGTCCATCGTCGCTCACGTGCTCTGTCCTCTTCTCCCCCCACGGCTAACCCGCGCGTCCAGATCTGACATCCACATTCCCCCGGGCATTGATAGGCTTGCCCTTCATCTCGACACACGACCCTACGACCCACGACCCACGCACAAGGCCATCCATCGCCTGCAGACAGCCACGATGCCGCAGCCGCTACCATCAAAGGAGGCGTCCCTCTTCCGGACCCTCGTGCGCAACTACGACGATAAGCAGTACAAGCGCGGAATCAAGAACGCCGACATCATCCTCAAGAAGCACCCGAAGCATGGCGACACGCAAGCCATGAAGGCCCTCATCCTGAACTCCCAGGGCAAGACGGACGAGGCCTTCGCGCTGGGCAAGGTCGCCCTCATGGCCGACATGAAGTCGCACATCTGCTGGCACGTCTACGGCCTGCTGTGGCGGGCGGTCAGGAAGTACGACGAGGCCATCAAGGCGTATAAGCAGGCCCTCGCCATCGACCCCGAATCCGCCCAGATCCTGCGCGACCTCGCCCTCCTGCAGATGCAGACGCGCGACCACCAGGGCTACGTCCAGAGCCGCATCACCATGCTCCAGGCCAAGTCCCAGCTGATCCAGAACTGGACCGCCCTGGCCGTGGCCCACCACCTCAACGGCGACCTCCCCGCCGCCGAGAAGGTCATCAACATGTACGAGAGCACCCTCAAGACGACGCCCTCCAGCAGGGACATTGAGCACTCCGAGGTCGTCATGTACAAGAACAGGCTCATCGCCGAGCAGGGCGAGTACGAGAGGGCCCTCGAGCACCTCCAGACCGCCGCCAAGACCAACCTCGACAGGCTCGCCGTCCTGGAGAAGCGCGCCGAGTACCTGGCCAAGCTGGACAAGAAGGACGAGGCAGCCGACGCCTACAAGGCCCTCATCAACCGCAACCCCGACCACACCGAGTACTACGCCAGGCTGGAGGACGCTCTCGGTCTCGATTCCGTCGACGCGAGGAAGCAGATCTACGACGACTTCGCCGCCAAGCACCCGCGCTCCGACGCACCCCGCCGGCTGCCCCTGAACTTCCTCACCGGCGACGACTTCAAGACGGCCGCCAAGGCGTACCTGACCTCAGCCCTCAACAAGGGCGTGCCGTCCACCTTTGCCAACCTCAAGCACCTCTACTCGGACGCGTCCAAGAAGGAGACCCTGGCCGACCTGGTGCGCGAGTACGTCAAGTCGGACGCCGACAAGGCCGCCAACGGCGACGCCACCAAGGGCGAGGCCGCCGCCCTGTACTACCTGGCCCAGCACTACAACTACCACCTCAGCCGGGACCTCGACAAGGCCATGGAGTACGTCGACCTGGCGATCGAGAAGGTGCCCAAGAGCCTCGAGTTCCACATGACCAAGGCCAGGATATGGAAGCACAAGGGCAACCTGGAGAAGGCGTCCGAGTGGATGAACACCGCGCGGTCCCTCGACACGCGCGACCGGTACATCTGCACCAAGGCCGCCAAGTACCAGCTGCGGAACAACAAGAACGACGAGGCCATCAAGACCATGGGCCTCTTCACGCGGGCCGAGACGGTCGGCGGGCCCTTCATGGACCTCATCGATATGCAGGCCGTGTGGTACATCACCGAGGACGGCGAGGCTTTCGCCCGGTCCGGCGACGAGGGTAGCGCGCTGAGGCGGTTCGAGCTCGTGCAGACCATCTTCGACACGTGGGTGGAGGACCAGTTCGACTTCCACGCCTTCTCCCTGCGCAAGGGCTTCATCCGCGCCTACGTCGACATGCTGAGCTGGGAGGACCGCATCCGCGAGCACCCCTTCTACTCGCGCGCCGCGCTGGACGCCGTCGCCATCTACCTGCGGCGCCACGACCGGGCCGCCGCCGCCGCCGCCAACGGCGACGGTGCCAACGGCGCCGACGCCGCGGAGCGCAAGAAGGCCGCCAAGAGGGCCATCAAGGAGAAGCAGAAGCAGGAGCGCGAGGCCGCCGAGCGGGCCGCCAAGAAGGACCCCAACAAGGGCAGCGGCAAGGAGGGCGCGACCAGGGAGCTGGAGGACCCCTCGGGCCTCAAGCTGCTGGACGCCGAGCCCCTCGCGGCCGCCATGAAATACGTCACCCACCTGCTGCAGTTCAGCCCCAAGAGCATCGACGCGCAGCTCGCCGGCTTCGACGTGTACCTTCGCCGGAGTAAGTGCCTCCCTTTTATGGTGACGTGATCCGGGATCAATGCTTGCTGACACACACCCCCTTGCAGAGAAGTACGTGCTCGCGCTCCGCAGCCTCAACGCCGCGCTGGCCCTCGACCCGTCGCACCCCAAGGTGCACGAGCGCCTCGTCGCGTTCAAGCACGCCATCGACCCCGTGGTCGACTCGCTGCCGGCCAAGGTCAAGGAGGTCATCGCGGCCGAGTTCAAGGCGCCGGCGGCCGACATCTCGCGGTACAACGAGGACTTCTTCAACAGCCACAGGACCAGCCCCGCCCACGTCGTCGCGGTCATCAAGTCCCGCAGGGTCCTGGGCCAGGAGTCGGCCAAGGTCGAGAAGGACCTGGCGGCCACGGTGGAGCTCGACGACATGCCGTTCGAGCTGGCCGGCGAGGTCCTGGACCTGCTGCGTTTCTGGCGGAGTAACGAGGCCGAGAAGCTCCGGGCCGCCGCCCAGAGCCGCTGGCCCGAGGTCACCCTGTTTGCTTAGAGAGTGCCGGACCGCAAGCGGTGCCTTTTGGGCGTGGCCCGGGGGGTCGAGGCGCGGCGACACGGGCGCCGCGCGCGAGCGGCAGCGGCACTGCGAGCCCGGGCGGCCCGCCCACCACGGCGCCACGCCAGGCCGACGGCTGCCGAACACGTGCGGCACGTTCTGACGACATGGCGGCAGCGACGCCGGAGCGACACGAGGAGGTACGTTCTGGCACGAGCTGAGCATGAAGAAAAAAAAAGCGACATGACGGTCTAGATGGGGCGCGGTCCAGTGTTTCGCCGCTTACTATATAGATCAATGACAGCACTGGTTCGGTAGAAAAGCAAATTCGGCGTGGATCCCTTTCTATTCCACACGAAGTGGCCTACATGAAGTGGCCCGATAGTTCCCCGTGATATGGCCAATGTTCCTAATTGGATGTGTGGTCATCATGATGTGTGGTCATCATGATGTGTGGTCATCATGATGTGTGGCCTCATAGCACAGCCCCAAGTCCTGACCCCCTCACTTCTGCAGCCCGTTGGTGACGTCGACAAAGGCAGACCACTGCCTCCAGGCCTCGCCGCTCTTGACGGCCCAGCGCGCGCGCCGCACGCCCTCCTTCCAGCGCTCGCCGCCGGGCCCCCTCTCGGTGATGACGTTGCCGTCGTCGCCGGGCCCCATGTTGCTCGTGTCGGCCTCGCAGATGCCCGAGATGACGAACAGCGCGGCCGCGTTGAGCAGCACGAACTCCAGGATGGGGTCGTCGTCGGGCAGCTCGCCGGTCAGTATCCTCCGCAGGATCTCGGCGTTCTCGCCGGGCTCCTTGCCGGGCGACACCTCGGACAGCTGGTGCGTGGGCAGGCCAAAGTCGGCGGGCTCGACGCGGAAGTGGTCGGTCGCGACGGGGCCGCCGGGTGCCGTCTCCTTGATGCGCCAGATGAGCGTGGGACCGGCGCACGACACCTCGTCGAGCTCCTCCTCGCCGCAGATGATCATGGCCCTGCGCGAGCCGGCGATGGTCAGCGCCTCGGCGAAGACGGGGCCGAGCTCCTTGCGGGCGACGCCGATGACGCGGGCCTCGAGCGCGTCCTCGACAGGGTTGGCGAGCGGGCCCAGCAGGTTGAAGATGGTCCTCCAGGGCAGCTCCTTGCGGATGGGGGCGACGAAGCGCATGCCCGGGTGGAACACGGGGGCGAAGAGGAAGGCGTAGTTGGTGGCGGCGTAGACCGTCTCGAGGGTGGCCGGGGCGACGTCGGTGATGACGGGGGCGCGGGGCTTCATGTGGGCGACGAGGTCGGCCGAGCCCGACTTGGACGTCGACGCCTTGTTGCCGTGCTTGCTGACGGCGAGGAGGGCGCTGGCGAGGATGCTTGCCGTCGTGGAAATGTTGAACGTGTTGTGGGCGTCGCCGCCGGTGCCGACAATGTCGCAGAGGCCGCCGCGGTAGGCGCCCTCGGCGAGGCCCTTGGACTTGACGACCCGGTCGAGCGAGGCCAGGTCGACGGGGGCGGCGGCCTGGCGCATGACGTGGGCCGACTGGGCCATGACATCGGCGCGGCGGTCGAGGTTGGTGAAGTGCAGTGAGATGAGCAGCGACGCCGCCTGGGCCTGGGAGACGCGCGCCGTGAAGAAGTGCGAGATGGCCTCGGCGATCTCCTCGGGCGTCACCTGCGGACCGTGGAGGGGGACCGGCCAGAGCTTCTTCAGGAGGGGCTTGATGTCGATGGGCGGCAGCGCGGCCGGGGGGTGGTCCCCGGACGTCGGCAGTTGAGATGCCATCGGGGGTGAGGGAATTGCGGCGGGGAGCTCGACTGCACTGATGGTGTCGGCCAGATGTCGATTGTCAATTGTCAATGTCGGAGGAGGCGTTTCCCTGGTTCCGCGAGGAGAGGCAACGTACGGTATTAGGCGTTAGTCGAATGAGTCAACGCGTGTCGATGAGAGATGATCCGAAAGCTCATGCTGCTGTACGCCCTCAACCCTGTCTGTCAGCCATGAGCAGCGACTAGAGGGAGGCGTCAGTGGTAATTGGGTCGAACCCACAGAGAACTCCACATAAGCTACCGATTGGCCCTGAATGGGGGCCAAAACCCAATCAGGGTCGGGACCTGGGCTCCGTCTTCGCTCTGAACAGGTCTGAACAGGTCTGAATAGGCTGCCGAAGGCGCTCAGCGTCAATGAAGGACAAATTATCACGCCTGTATTCTGAACTGAAATATAACTCAACGCTGCTCTAGCTGGGTATCATGCAAACTCCGTCTCCTCCTCTCAAGGCCCCATCGCCTCGTATCGCCCCGTCTTCGAGTACGTCTTGCCGAGCCCCGGATGGATCTCGGCTTGGAAGGGCGCAAACGGAACCTTCTCGCCGTCAATGCTGATGTAGCCGTCCTTCTGGTCGCGCGGCGTGAACCGGTACGCCGTCACCTTGCGGTAGTTGACGTTCGCGTTGGCGAAGAAGCTCTTGCTGTCGTCGCCCACAGACGTCAGCACGCTAATCTGACTCATGATCGAGATGTCGCTGTTGATCGTCAGGAGATCGAGCAGACCATCGCTCGGGAGAGCCGCCGGGAAAAAGTTGGTCTCTGGCGCCACCAGCGGCATCTGCGACACGTTAGCCCCTTTTCACGCGCCAGCGCCAGACAAGGCAGGACTGAGACATACGTTGCCCGCGTAGAAGTTGCCCATGTTGTCGTACTTGAACGACTGCCATCCACCCTCGGGCAGCGCATCGTTGACGGTGCCATACTTGAGCGCAGGCAGCCCGGCGCCGTCTGCCTTGGCCGCAAGCTGCTGAACCGGCTGAGCGTTCAGCTTCTGTCTGTGGTGCGCCCGGATGGCCTCCTTGTCGTCCATCTCCACCTTGATGTCGATGTCGCAAGGGTAGGCTTTCTTCTTAAAAACCCGCGTGGCCACGCCGACGGTGAAACGGTGGTTGCCCATCCAGCGGAGGTGTTCGGTGCCGAGGTCGGCCTCGGCGATGATGCCTACCGCCTGGCTGAGGAAGCTGAGCGTGCGATCCTCGCCCTGGGTGATGCTCGTCAGGTCCAGTGTCGTGTCGACGCCCTTGATGAGGGCCAGAGCCGCCTCTGCGGCCTGGTAGGTCCCAAAGGTGCTGCACGACATGGCATTGCCCGAGCCGCAGGGGATCTGGCACACGGCGATGGTCTCGAGCGCATGACGCGCGTCGGCTCGAGCGCCCAGCCCGTTGATGACTTCGTAGGGAAGGCCGTCTCCGGAGCAGGCAATGACCGTGTCGTACTTTGTAATGTCGAGATCGCGGGCAATCGTGATGGCCTCGCCGGAGCGGACGGTCTTCTGCATGTCAATGGGCATGCGCGCTGCCTTGAAGAGCGGCTCTACGTCGTGCTGCCACTTGTTCATGGCGCCTCCGGGACCGGCATGGGGGTTGACCAGTACCTTGGTCCGCTTCTGCCGCTTGGCCCGGCCGTACGCCCTCGACAGCAGGGCCTCGACCAGCTCGTCGACGGCGGCGTCGCTGTTGGCGGCAATGCCGGCCCTGACGGTAGAGGGGCGGAACTTGTGCTTCGAAGTGGGCTTGGCGTAGGTGATGTTCAGGTTGGTGCCGTCTCGCTCGGCCCAGAGGACGTTGTACAGAGGAATGGTAGTGTGAGGGGAGCCTGTGAGGAGCCCCGGGGTCAGCCGCTGTCGAGCGAGGAAACCAAACGACGGCACCGGAAGGCGACGACGACGACGACTAATAAGTATGACGACGGTACGTACCAGCGGTGCCCAACGAGAGGCCGCAGATGCCACTACCTTCTTCGTGTGCCTCTTCGGGAGTGTGCTCCAGGACGACGTGCTTCTGTTGCAGCGTCAACAGGTGGTTGTCGTTGATCGTGATAGTCATGTCGGCGTCGCTGCTGTGCCCGTTGGTACCGTTGGTGCCGTTGCTGTGCCCGTTGATGCCATTGCTGTCCGCCGAGCCGGTGCTCGACTCAGGCTTGGGAGCCGGCTGTTCTGGGGTCGCCATGGTCTGGGTATCGGTTCGCGATGTGGAATAACGAGGGTGGTGTGGTAACGAATGACTGTGGGAGGCTCGGGACAGGAGGCTAAGGACGATTCGAAATGTCGATGTGGTAGATGCAGGACATTACCGTCGCCTCAACAGTCAGCAAGATAAAAGAAGGGAGGGGTGAAGCGAGACAGTGAAGACATCAGATACAGGCAGGCGGGATGCTTCCCAAAACTGCTGGCTCGATCATTGCTGCCCCGGACCTGTCGAGGGTAGGGGGTAGGAGCAGCCCAGGAGCAGGAGCGCCTGGCTGGAACGGGTCCGCGGGCACCCGTGGCGCGCCGTCGCTGCCGTTTGGCGTCCAGTGGTGGAGAGCACGGCTCCGCCGGAGATGAGCATGCGGCGCGGTAAGGGAGGACTTGGTGGGTGGCAGCGGAGGGGCGGCGCAGCCAAGTACCTTGCTACTGCAGCGCAGGTAACGCCTTGGCTTGGTGATGCCCCGACAGGCCAATCGGGACACCAGCCGCCCAGGGTCTCTCCCCTGGCTGTCCCTGACCCTCACGGTAAGCCTCATCAAATGTGGAAGGATCTCTTATTGACATGTCTGTCAGCTCTGGATGTAAGCTGACACCGTCCAAGCTGCTCCCCTTTCTCGGCATCAGCACCAACACGCGCGAATGAGCCATGCAGCTTCTGTTGCGCGCAAAAGGAAAAGAAAGAAAAAAGTCGGAGCATTGCAGAACTACATGACCAACTAGGCCAGGTCCTCGTAATGTGATATCCCAGATCTACCAAACGCCTCGACGCCGACAATGCAGATAGACGATGGGCTCGCGGGGGCGGACGCACCCAGCCCCTAATCCCTAAAACCGTCCCACTCGTCGTCGTCGTCACCCTCCTCCTCGGCGGCCCCCTCGCCGTCCGCGTCTGCCATCTTGCCCTCGTTCCAGGGCAGCCTCTCATCATCCAGCTCCGACCGCGCGCTCGACCGCACCGACTTGACCGGGCAGCTCGTCAGCGGCTCGACGAGCTCCTGACGGAGCCTGTGCGCAAACGCCAGCTTCTTCTCGGCCTCATCGCCCTCGCCCTCGAATAGCCCGACCCTCTCCATCTCGTCCACCCAGATGTCGAGCGCGTGCAACCGCAGGCCTGGGGGCACCCGGCCGACGTCACCCTCGCTCTCGAACGGCCACAGCTTCAGCAGCGCGATGGCCTTGTCCTGCCTCTCCTCCGCCCACTGCTTGTCGCCCACCCACCGCAGGTGCGCCGCGAACATGCGTCGCACGAGCCGCAGGAACTTCTCCATGCGCAGCACGTCAATCTCCGTCCACTGCGGGGCGAGGACCTCGTAGGCCGCCGTGAACCAGACGGTGACGTTGTCGTTCGTATCGGGCTTGCTCGCGTCCTTGGGCTTCGCGCCGGGGAGCGAGGCGTACAGCTCGGCCATGTCGTTGGCGAGGTTCTGCTGCGGCACCGGCTTGTCGCACATCCACATGGCGAAGAAGAGACCCTTCCACAGCTTAAGCGCCGTCAGGTGGTCGAGCTTTCGTTGCGCCGTGAGGTAGGTCTGCAGGGACGTAAGGGCTTTCGTGCGGATGCGGCGATCTGGAGGCCCAGCCGTTAGCTCATGTTCGGCATGCCACGGGCAGAGAGGACCGCCTGCTTACCGCTTGACGCCAGGTTCCTTATGAAGGGCATATCCTGCTCTGAAGTCGCCATCTTGGGGGGCCGTGTCGGATTGCTCCCTCGAAACTTTTTGGATCGTGAGCCGGAGGAAGAAAGTTTTGGCTGGTCGCGATTGGCGTAGCTGCGAAGTGGGATGGGTGCAGACAAGAAAAAAAAGTGGTTCACCGAACGTCGGTGCCCCGCAATCCTCGGTGGGTTCGGTGAGGGTCGTCAGTCGTGGCACCCCTGCACCGAGTTCTGCCAGTTTCCACTTTGCACTTGTTTCACACCATGTCTTCAATTGATGAGATACTCCCCTGAGATGTTTTTTCCTAGTGTGCACCTATTGTCTAAATTACATGGCGCTGTGGACTGGCCTTTACGGGACGGGAACTGAAGAACACCAAGAGCGATGTGAGGACGGCACGACATCATGCCAAGTAGCAAATCATCATGGACCAAGAATGAAAAAACATTATCAAAACGTTCCGGATTGTACGAGCTGGAGGTCAGGGACAGGAAGACACCCTGGACGACGCCTATCACATGCTGGAGGCGAATGTGCTGGTCAAGGACGCAACATAGCCATGAGGACTGGTCACGAGAGGGCAGCTGCGAAGGTCACCAAGGATGAAGCGGGCTTTGAAAAGTCCATTAATTCTCGGGGTTAAGTCCATCCTGATAAACAAGTCACGCCAATCTACCCTGTTGTTTCCGACGCTGCGCCTAATAGTTGTTGAGCCGGTACGGGTGCGATGCGACAATCATGGCAAAGAGAGCGAAGAAAAAGACGCCGACGATGGCGCACTTCATCCAGAACATCGCCGTGTCTGTTTCCAAGGCGGCCTCACGTCTCTCCTCCATATCGACCATCGTGGCAGTGAGGTGTGTGCGAGTGCTGATAAGCAGCTTTTTCATCCACTTGACCTCGTTCTGATCATGCTTGCGGTCCGCCGCCATCTCCGCCATCTTCATGATGACCCAGTTTTCATCGAGCGATCCGAGTGCCTCAGCGGCGAGAGCGGCAGCGATCTTCGCGGAGTCAATTGTCAGCTCATGCTTGCTGGGTCTATCGCCGGGAAAACGTACCTCTCTGTGGCCGGCGCTCCTCGAGGTCGAGAAAGTGACGTCGGCAACGCCATGGTCATCGCCAGTGGTGAAATCGGGAACCTGCAAAGGAAAAAGAAAGCCCAGTCAGCAAGACGAATCTAACTGAGTAAGCCCAACCCGAAACCCTTCGCCGGCTCATCTCCCCAAAATCGGTTCTCATGCTCTGCACTGGGAATGACAAGATCCCACGGTGTCCCCGCTTGGTCGTATGGTATCTCCACCAGCCCCCCGATACACCACCAGGTCGTTGGTACGACCCAAACTCGAAGAACCGTGTCAACGAGGAGACGTCTCTCCTCGGTCGGGGACGGAAAGATCGCCCGGGGTTTTGGTGGAGAGGAACCGCCCCACGAGCCCATCTTCCGCGCGAGAGTGTGGAAGATGCGGCCACGGGCCGCACCCGACGAGACCTCGCCTTGCCATATGGAGGTCCGTCAGGTGAGTGCAGCAAATCAATGATCGAAAGCATGAGAGTACCACCGCGCCAACCCGGGTTCCTTCCCAAAGGGATGGGACCGAGGTCTTGACAAAGCACCATCAGCGACGGAACGGTAGAGTCCGAAGGGAAGGTGCCCTTCCCCAAAGTAGGGGACGTTGGTCCGAAGACCAGCACCCTCGCATGCCCCGGGACCGCTCCGACGCATCAGGGCCCTCGCGCGCCAATTGCTTAGGGCCACGGTGGTGATGATGGGAAGAAGAGCTGACGAAGAGAATCGGACCTGGGACGCCGAGGCGTGGACTTACCTGAGTGTCCTTGACGGGGTTGGAGTTGTCTTTGAAAGCCATGGCGGTGTGCAGTTGCCGGATGCGATAGCAAGGGTGGCAAGACGCGTGTTGAGATGCGATGGCAAAGGTTGCGAAGAGTGTGGTTGTGCAAGGAGAGGGTGTTGAAGGTTCTCAAAGAAGAAAGATCTGGAGGGAGTTGATGTGGGATGCAGGTGCTGGGGAGTGCTCAAAATTGTACTTACGTTGATGACTTCGTGAGGAAGTTGCGGGACAGGTTGTCGGAAAAGGGAACTGAAGAAGATTAGTGTGGAAGAAGGAGTTGGGGAAGTGCTTAACTTTATACTTACGTCGATGATTGTGCGAGAGAAAGTTGTGGGAAGGGTTCTCGGAAGGATAAACTGAAGGATGTCAGTGTGTGATGCAGGTAGGGACTGAGGGAAGGTGCAGATTTTTCAACTTGCGTCGAATGTTGTTCAAGTAGAAGTTGCAGGAGGAGAGCTGTTGTGGGAGAGGAGTTGTTGTGGGAACGGGGCTGTTGTGGGAGGAAATTTGTTGTGGGAGGAGAGCTGTTATGGGAGAGGAGTTGTTGTGGGAAGGGAATCGTTGCGGGAGAGGAGTTGTTGTGGGAGGGGAGCTGTTGTGGGAAGGGAATTGTTGTGGGAAGGGAGTTATCGTGGGAGGAAAGCTGTTGTGGGAGGAGAGCTGTTATGGGAGGAGAGCCATTGCGGGAGAGGATTTGTTGTGGGGGGGGAGGAGGGAGTTGTGGAGGATACTGTCTGAACAAGACAGCCGAAGGTAAGTGACAAACTTTGGAGTCGGACGGATGGTTGTGTGTAGGAAGCAGTCTCCTGGCGGTGGTGCCAAAGGGGGAAATTCGGGCAGTGCTGTGGTTTCTTCATGGAAGAGGAACTGGCTAGAGAGATCGAAGTTCGGTCGATGTCAGTAAGTGAAGCTGCAAAGTGAGTCCGGTTGAGCGAGGAAGGAGCGCAGATACCACGCGTTGGATGAAGTGACCGAGATACCTAAGGTAAGGTACCTTAGGTAGGTAGGTAGACAGCAATGTTGCTTTTGTCCCGAGCTTGGAAGGAACCGGCTTCTCCCTCGAATTGGCGTTGGTTGTTGGCTCTTGACATGTGGTGTGTCTTCCACATGCTCAACCGTGGTCTCCTTTATGTCGCTCCTCTCTCTCACCCCTCCATATACATTACGTGTGACTCTACGTCGTCAGCCGAGGTGGATTCATTTATTCAAGACGAGTATCAGTATTGGAAGAGTTGCAGATTTCAGTTGTTCTATATTGCTATACCTACAAATTGAATACGGAGTGTACTATTAGGAGACATGTATACTGTACCTAGGACCGCACCTTGATTAGGCCGCCAGGCTTTCCCTTTCACTTACGCCTATTACTGTGCGCATGATGGAGTGGACACCAGAGACACCTCGAGAAATCGGCACTCTTTGTCGTGAAACTACCAAATATATCTTACCATCCAGAGTACACAACCCCCTCGTAAGGCCGCAGCTGCAAACCATCTGCTCCGATAATCTCAGCATTCTTCCCCAGCAACCTCTTCCACCCGGCAAACTTGTCTAACACGACACGCTGTTCCCTGTCCGAGAAATTCAGCAGAACAAGCGCTGTTTTACCATCGTAGCTCGTCATCTTGTATGCAAAAACATCTTCGCTGTCGGCGTACTCGGCCAGGTTCGAGAACTCTCCGTACACGAAGACATCCTTCTGTTCCTGCCGTAGCGCCAGGGCCTCCCTCCAGAATGCCAGAACACTGCCGCCATCTTCCTGTTTCTTGACGTTCCACTCCGGGAAATCGTCGTTGACGCGCATCCAAGGTTTGGTGCCGTGTGTGAACCCGCCATGCTGCTCTGCGCTCCACTGCATAGGCAGCCTCCCATTGTCACGGGCCTTTAGCCTCATCTCTCTCATGACATCGTCCATGTTGGCACCCGGACCTCTCTCCTTGAGCACACTTTCATAGTAGTTTCGGCCCTCAACGTCGATAAAGTCGTCAATCGTCCACGACTCCGGCGCATTAGCCATGCCGATCTCCTGGCCCTGCAGTAAGAAAAGAGTGCCGCTCAGGGTCGAGAGGTAAACAGCTAGCATCTTGGCTGCTTCGTTCCTAAACGAGGGCAGGTCCGTCGCGTACCGCGAAAGGGAGCGGCCAGAGTCATGGTTGTCCATGTACACCGAGTTCCAGCCATCAAATTTCGGCATGGCGCTCTGCCAGCGGTTGGTGATGGCCTTGAGCCTGGATAGGCGAAAGTCGTTCCGCCCGTACTTGTGGTTGATCCCGAAATCCATGTCCACAATGTCGCCCGTGAAGAGCATGTTCAGCTCGTGCCTTTCCTTAGCGACGTAGCTGGCGACGCTGGCTTCGTCCTTGGTAAAACCCAGCTCCCCGACTGTCATGCACTGGTATTTGTCGAAGACCTCGTCTCGCATCTCTCGAATGTACTCGTGCATTCGCGGACCGCTGGCAAAGTACTTGTCTCCGGGCTGGAACTCGGAGCCGGGACGTGTGACGGGAGCATCTGGGAGGTCCGGGTGCTTAGACATGAGATTCATCGAGTCGATGCGGAACCCGTCGACGCCCTTCTCGAGCCAGAAGTGCATGTCGGCGTATGTCGCATTACGCATATCCTCGTTGGCCCAGTTCAAGTCTGGCTGCGAAGGCAGAAAGAGGGACAGATAGTACTGCCCTGTCTGCTCGTCCCACGTCCAGGCACTGCCGCCAAAGATAGACGACCAGTTGTTGGGTGGTCTGCGAGTGCCGTCCGCATCAAACTTGGCGTCCCGCCAAAAGTACCAATCCCTTTTGGGGGATGTCTTTGACGAGCGTGACTCGAGGAACCAGTCGTGTTCATTGCTGGTGTGATTGACCACAAGGTCTAAGAGAAGTTTGATGTCCCTCTCGTGGCACCCTCGAATCAGGGTCTCAACGTCTTGAAGGGTTCCATACGGGCGGTGTATGTCTCGGTAGTCCGAAATGTCGTAGCCCATGTCATGTTGGGGACTCTTGAAGATGGGGGATAGCCAGATGGCCGAGGCGCCTACAGAGCGGATGTAGTCAAGCTTTGAGATGACGCCGGGGAGGTCGCCGAGGCCGTCCGCGTCCGAATCGAGGAAGCTGGCGGGATAGATTTGGTAGACTACAGCTTCTTTCCACCATTGTCTCTCTGGAGGAGTAGGGGTTGTCATTGTGGCGGTAATAGTGTCGTGATGCATGACTCTGGCCCCGGTGCGAAGACCTGAGTCCCTAGTCCAACACGGACGTCTTGTTTTATAGAGAGACCAGTGGCTGAAGGAATAATGCAGCACCGGGGACTCCACAAGCAAAATTAACATGCCTTCAACACCGGCTCTCGCTTCAACACCGCCAGGCGATTTATTCGGTTGAACCAGTGGTTGAATTATGATTCGTCGCCTCCCTAGCACCAGACCTGGGGAACCATGTCCAGCCCAGTGCGTAATGGTGCCGCTAATCCGGTGGCAACCAATCATAATTCACCCTCTGCTTCTGGGTGGCGCGAGCGTGTCTCGGCCAATCATAATTCACCCATTTCACCCATTTCACCCCAAAACACACGATCGCAAGGTTTTGAGGGAGCTGCCGCACTGAACACCCCATCGATTTGGGGTTTCTACCTCATGGATCCCCATGGGGAGACCGTTCCAGATGTCCGGGGATCCCACTGACACTGCTGTACTCGGTCCGACAGTCGGGCTCGACAGTCGGATATAAAGACGATGATGCCGCCATTGTAACACAAGACAAGCCTCCTTTCAACCCTGTAACTGCCTCGGCCACTACCTCAGTCAACTCACCTTCTCATCTTTGTTCAGACATGGACTCCAAGCCTACCGAGACAGCTATGGCTGCATCTCTGTCGACAGACCACATCGAGAAAACCCCTGTCACGGTCGAACAGGCCATCATGCCGACTAAAAACGCCCAAGACCTTACACCAAAGGAGCAATATCAGCGTCTGTGGACAAACCTCAAGAAGGACAGAAGATATGTGTTTTGGTCGCTCTACATCATGTCTCTTGTCTTTGCATGGGGCTATGACGCTGGTCTTTCTGGCGTCGCCATCGCCTTCCCCGAGTTTCGCAAGGTCTACGGAGAGTATTACGAGGCTGGAGAACAGTATGTTATCCCGGCTCTTTGGCAGTCTCTCTGGAACTCAGCCAGCACCATCGGCCAGGTTGTCGGAGCTTTCCTGACGGGCCAATTTGCGGATACTGTTGGCCGAAGAGCCTTGCTGTGGGCTGCCGTCGCGCTATCTCTGGCCTCCTCGTTTGCACTTGTCTTTGCAACATCATTGCCGGTTCTCTTCGTTTCGAAGCTTCTTCTCGGATTTTCGGTTGGACTGTCGACCGTTACGCCTCCGCTGTACGTCACAGAGAACGCACCTGCCGCTCTACGAAGCTCGCTCAGCTCCTTGACGAACGTCATCATCGTCCTGGGCTTTTTCCTGTCCTCCATCACCGGTTGGGGATCCTCCAAGATTTCTGGAGAATGGAGTTACCGACTTGCCTTCGTCATGACCTTCCTCGTTCCGACACTTTTCGCCATAGTTCTTCCGTTCCTGCCCGAGTCACCTGTCTGGTACGTCAAGAAGGATAGAGACGACGACGCTCGCAAGGCCATCACGAAACTCTACGGCAGCAATGTCGACCTAGAGGAACGACTAGAGTTCATCAAGTCGGAGCTCGAGGTCGCTGCTGGCGAGGCCAACATGGCAAAGCAGACAAGTTGGAAGGCTATCTTCTCCAAGGAGCACCGATCCCGTACCCTCATTGCCGTGCTCGGCTTGCAATCCCAAAACTTTTCGGGTGGATATTTCGCGAGTAAGTAATGCTTGAGCCCTTGAATCATCATTGACAATAACTGATATCTTTGCAGACACGTACCAGACGTACTATTTCGAGCTTATTGGCCAGTCCGACCCATTCGGCCTCACTGCTATATCCTCAACCCTACAATTCCTTTCCAACTGCGTCGCCGTAACACTCTCGGATGTTCTCCCTCGACGGAAGTCCTTGGTCGGTGGTGGCACACTGCTCTGCTGCTGGTCGATCATCATCGCCGGAACATCTCTAGCCGGCACGGCCAACAAGGCAGCCAACACAGCCCTGCTCGTATTCATGATCACATGGTCGATGCTGTTTACTGCCACAGTGGGCTGCTTCGGCTGGGCTGTCGCTCAGGAGACTGCCTCGCAGGCGACGAGACCCAAGACCATCGCCTTCAGTTTGGTGTGTCAGCAGCTAACCGCGCTGATGCTATCGTCCGTCTTCCCATTCTTCATCAACCCAGACCAGCTGAACTGGGGCGGAAAGGTCATGTTTCTGTTTGTTGGTGCCGAGGCTGTCATTCTCACGACGCTGTTCTTCTTCCAACCCGAGACGAAGAACAGAACCTACCAAGACATTGACTGTTTGTACGCGCAGGGTGTTCCTCCGAGAAAGTTCAGCGATTTTGTGGTGGAGGACGGAGTAGTCACGAGGAAGACCCGCTCGTGAAGATGATGAGAGCCAACTCCCTTCTGCTTCGTTCTATGATGGATTCTACAGACCGAAATAGGGACATTGGGGTTAAATGAGTTGCCTCATAGGTAGTAGGTCATCCGAAGTTTCTGACATTGAATACAACGAGGAAATTCGGAAGATCCGTGTGTACATCAGCGTTAATGACCTGTTGCCCTTTGGGTCCCGTGAATTGTGCACAATGTAGCTGGAAGGCGATACCGGAAGTGACCGCGTATCCAAGAATCAGTCCCGTTACAAAGTCTGCTGGCAGGTGACTAGGTAGGTAGCTAGGTATGGACCTACGGATTTGGAATCGCTTCCAACCTGAGACTACCTTAACTGTTGATCGCCTAGCAAAACGAGGCTGACTAACCCGGCGCCCCGCCTTAAGGTACGTTGTCCACCTGCTCCAGTTCTCTTCCAATTCTATCACCTCGATCAATCAGTCTGGCCAACCCACCCACCTTACCCTTGTCTGCCATCGATCATCGCGCCGAGAGAATTACTCCAGTCACAGGCGGCGCTTCTGCGGATCTATGTGTACGGGAATGCACCCATCCCAGGGCGAGAGAATTCCTCGGGCTGGATGAGTCATGGGAATCGGTATTGTGAGACCAAGTCTTTCCCCAGAGCAGGTTGTTTCTTCCTGGGCTGACCATCAGATTAGATAAAGCCGACGATCCCGGGTTTCATTGTCTGCGAAATTTCCCTCTAAGCTCTTGTTAAGCATCGCCAGCTTCGGTATGTGCTATGTCCCGGACCGCCGATCCAACACCGTTGAAAAGGTCGTCCAAGGTCCGCCAAGCCTGTGATCCTTGTCGTGTACGCAAGATCCGCTGTGACGGCTGCAAGCCATGCACCAACTGCCTGGAGCTGTTGATAGACTGTACGTATTTGGCAGTACACAAGAAGACGGGGCCGAAAGGGGGCCCACGATACGCTCGGAATCTACCCCAACAAACCAGTCGGCCGTACCCTCAGCCTAGTCCCGTTGATGAACCCTGTACAAGTCTTGAGGTTACAAGTCTATCAGAAGGCGGACTCCCTTTCGAGCACACAGGGAACATCAGCAACATTTTCCGACCATCTCCTCTAGTCTCGCCAGGCGTCATCCGGTGGTGCCTCGACGCCTATTTCGAGCACAAGTACCCACTCACGCCTATTCTGCACCGCAGACAAATTGAGCAATGGCTGTGGGAAACTCCAAGCTCCCCTGAACAATACAGCCTCGTGACGGCTTGCTGCGCTGTGATTTCTCTTTCGCCAGAGATTCTCCCACCGCCTCCAACTGAGCTCATCATCCCTCCGGCGGATTTCCTCATATCCGAGACCCTTCGCTCAAGGCAACACTGCAACCTGGCCGAGACCCAATCCTTAACTCATGTTCAAACATCGTTTTTCCTCTACGCTGTCTTCTTCTGCATGGACAAGGATAACGCCGCATGGTACTACTTGCGAGAGTCGATTACAATCTTGCAAACGTTGCGCTTGCACGAAGAGGTTACCTACGACAGAGCCGACGACCTTCTTTTCGCTACGTACGGTCGGCGCATGTTCTGGGTGTTGTTCATCACGGAGAGGGCGTACGCACTGCAGAGAAATCGACCCATAACGCTGCAGGACACGTTGAGGCTGCCTCTTATCGACTCGTCGAGCTCCGACGCAGAGATACTGCTTGGTTTCCGCGATCTCGTCGCCCTCTTCCGCCACTTTGACGCGGATTTCATCGCGACCTGGAACTCAGCAACTCAGTCAGACGCGGCGGACCTTGATCGCTTGTCAACACTACAGAGCCTCCTCAAACATACGCTCCCCAACGTATCCAACTACTCCCCGATCCAACAAGCGGACCTCCTTGTATCACGGCAATGGCTCAAGATTATCGTCTGGAAGCTCTGCGTCTCTAGATCGATCTTATCTATCACCAACAGCGAAGATGTCATGTCACTGCATTACCCAGCGACCATTGCACGCGACGTCGTGCTTGCTTCACAAATGGTCTCGACCCAAGCTTTTGAAGCTAATGGCATCGGCATATTGGAGAAGGTATTTGACGTGGGCTGTTCGCTAGCTGATCTTCTATCGTTGGTTCCGACCAGCTGCCAGGGATCGACCATGGATATCGGCCCTATCGACACGTTGATGGAGATAGTGAAGATTGTGGGCACGCGGTTCGGTGGCAGTTACAAACACCAAAGTATGCTGGCGAACAAAGCCAGCAGATGTCTTCTCGTAAACGTAGATAGAGGCTTGCCTCCCCCGGCAGACTCATCTCCTGGTAGTACTGATCAAGTCGAAGAACTAATAATGTAAACTAGATTCACTCGGTCATCAACATGGAGCTCGTTCGAGTCGAGGCTCCCCCATTGAGAGGCGACGTCGTCTTATACCCGGTGGACAGGCAATGGCGTTGATATCAGTGACTGGTCATTGGAGGAGACTTCAATTTGGTTAGGGACGATTCTGTGACACATACACAATTCCCATATATAAAGTGGAGAGACTCGCTTGATCCGGGGCAGCAGTACTTCCTGAGACGCAATGGTCCTTCAGCTTGGATGAGACACAGCTACGCACTGCTCTGTGAAAGACGGCCCATCACTGAAATCATTTTAGAGTCTCAGACGTGCCCTCCGCAATCTTCTCATCCCCCTTCAGTCTGTTTCCGCCTCAAGATTCTACGCTGATGCACATTTAAGACGAATGGATCAAACCGCAGTGGATCAAGGCCCACCTCATCATGAATTCTTTTGGGTGTGAGGGCTGTGAGCGGATTTCATCGCATCAAGTGTGGCGCACATAAGTCCCGTCGGTCAGGGCGAGGCTTGAGGCAGCAGTCCGATCGCTTCTTACCTTAGTGTGCGGGTAGACTGTGGATCTTGAGGAGGTCAATCCTGCTCAAACCCGCTCACCATGCACCAACTGCGCCGTTGTCAGACCTGACCATTGAGGTAGGGCACTTGGCTTATCTAATGGTACATATTGGCGGTTTTTATTGGCCTAAGTACGCAAGACACACCCCATGAGCGAGGTAGATTCCACTGGTCAGTGAAGACATCATGGGACGCAGCCTGTGATCCTTAATCCCAGGTCGACCCCCAACACGAATCGCTCCACTCCGCCAGAACGTACGTCTGATCTGTCTCCTTTTCATCCTGCCTCGGCTTTTCGTCCTCACGAAAATCTTACGACAACCACACAATCATCTTCCGAATCTCAGGAAAGAGCTGGTCGGTTGTCGCATTGAATATCTCAGCATGTACAGATGACCTCTTCGCCTGGTCCTCAGAGTGTTGGGACTTCGAGGCTCAGTTGAGAACTGTCTGTCGTGAGTACTCTTACAACACTCGCCTCCGCCATGGGCGAACGGATTACAAGCGGCAATCAGCAACATGAGCACGCCACGACAGTTCCTAGAATCACACTCCCTTCGCTATCCCGGCAATTTCCCATGACACCCCGGCAAGCTCATCTATCTCCCTACGGACGACCAATCCCTCTATCAGCCTACGATCAACCATATCAGGGTTCTGAAATCCGGCGCTCTCAGGGGGGTATGAGCGGACTGTTGAACCCGACGGCCGAATCAGGAATCTCACCGGAGCGGCACTCCCTGGCCGAGTCGCCTGATGAAGATCAAGCTACCACCACAGAGTCTAGACGCAAGGGCGACGACAGAGCAATGCAGAAGAAATCTCGGGAACGAAGAGCTGCTCGGGTTGGGGAGCTGGAAGGACAGCTTCGGGAACTCAATGAGATGCAGGAGAAGGACGAGGCAGGGCAACAAGAGCGTGTCCATGCCCTCGAGCTTGAGTTGCGATCTTACAAGTCGAAATGTGAAGTACTCGAGGCACTTTTAGAACGGGAGAGAAAGGATCGTGTCGAAGCTGAAAAGCGCCTTGGTATGCTCCGACAAATAGAGTATTCGCCGGATCAACGGCGATCGCCTTCACAAAACTCGAACAGAAGTTAGCTTCCCACACGCCAGTTATCGTGAGGAGGTTTCTTGAAAATCAAAACGTCATGAAATTCTACTTTCTTTGTGTAATGAATTGATGGAGACCGCATGAGAACTGTGACCCACGAAGACGATGGCACCGATCCTCGGACGGAGTTCCAGTCAGCTTTTACTACTCTACACCCTAGATACGAATCACCGAGTCTGCCCGTTTCATCAATCATCTGCTCATCTGCGGGAATGCGACGGCCAGTGCTGTTCTCATTCTATCATAATTTCTTTGAGGACATGTGTCCATATTCACGCGGCAACCCAGCGGTGTCATGGCATACATCAGTGCCGGCAGATGTTCTCGTCAAGGTCGTGCCCTAACAATATACTCCCCTCTGCTGCCTGGTTGGTGAGCTCCCTTCGTGCCAGAAATTCCAGGATCCGCATGTCTCTTGGTCTTCCCTCCAGTCTGTCTGCCAGGCCTTGAAGGTCCCTGGTGATTGCTTCCTGGAGAGCCAAGTCCTGGACTTTGAACTCCCACTGGGCCTTGCGGGCTCGCTCAAGCTGCACAATCGCGCCAGCCATGGCCATGGCAAGTAGAACGATGGCAATGACTGTGTTTGATGCATAGACTGGATACTGGGGTCCTGCACTGGCTTCTGTAAATGTCGAATCGTCGCAGGTGTCATAAATATTCGAAGCAGATGGTGAGCGTGGCGCGTACTGGGGTCCCTGATGGGGAAACACCCAGCCCAGACCCTGTCTTTCGAATAGCAGTCGCTTCGTTGGGTCTGCCAGGATTTCATTGGCCTCGATGACGAGGCGATAGCGCTCAATGCGGGTTGCGTATGGAATTGCGGTCTTATTTTTCTGTTTCCTGTCGTGAAGGTCGGGATGATACAGCTTTACGAGTCGATAGAATTGCTCCTTCGAGTAGGGTTGGCCAGGCTCAGCTCCTAGAATCTGATGGGGTGATGGGAATGAGCCCTGAGGCCAAGTTGGATCGACGTGGGTGTGGCGGGTGGAGTTTGTCTGACGGCCCTGCCAGTCCGAGTGCATGTGCCGGCGTTGAGCCTTCAGAATCGAGTTTGACAGGGCGCTCCACTTTCCTAGGATCACCATGATGGAAGTTCAATGAAGTAATTCCGATGGTATAACTTCCGCTGAAATGTGTTTAGTCGTGTAACTTCACTGATGAACCGCAGCGTTGATGATGCCTTTGACCAAGCCAGCTTGGAACGGGAACAGGGAAAAGCAACCGAGAAGTACGACACTTCCGCATAGGAAGCTGCCAGAGCGCTCTCTATTATGAAAGACTTGACTCCAGTTAGGACGACACCAAGCTACCTGCATGTAGTGTTCCAGATTTCGCGGGGTCAACCACCGCATATTTGCTCAAGTACGGTCACATCACGGTGTCATGCGAGCGTTTGTAACAACAAAGACCAAACCGCACCCAATGACCATGGAATCGATGTAGAAAGTTCACGTGGCAAAAAGTCGGTCGGATGGTGCGCTTGTCGGATCTAATGGTACCTGACAGTGCAGCTAGCGAAAGTTGGTCTTGGTGCATCCCGCCACAAGCAAGACAACAAAGATCATTAAAAGTAACTCTTGAAGCATACTAGAGAATAGAAACGGGCTTTTGAATATCGGGACGTTGGTCGTCGCCGTCTTCGTGAAGAACACCATCTGGTTGGGGAAAGCCGTGGTTATGCAAATTTCGAAGAGAGGATGCGCGAATGCCACTTTAGCAGTCTGACATGACTATCTCCACATTTTGGGGTAATATCTGCGCAAATGGGGTGGCTCGTACATCCATCCCCCTGGCGGGCTGTGCCATCCAGTCATCGCACCACCATATATGTTGCGGCAGTATGAGCAAGTTTCAGTCGGTTGACCTCTCCTGGCTGTACCGCAGCAATGAGCGACCATGGTACCCGACATACAGACTGAACAAATAAAAGATGGTAGGCACAGACAAAGGGCCGAAACCCGCAGCGCATTCAGGCTCAGCTTTTACTTTTTCAACGTCCCTGCATGCGGCTATGGGAGCCAAGGTTACCGATAGGCTGCTGCTCGCAGCCGACTTCTGCATCTGTCTCACCGCTGTTGGGCTCTTTGGGTCAGCATTTTCGGGAGACTATCGAGAAAAGCTCTGGGATGCGGGCGGCGTCGCGGGCTGGAACTCTAACCCGAACGAGAGGGTTTACTACTACGCAAACTACAAAGAGCCGCCCGAGATCCCACTGATTTGGTCACAAGGGTAAGCGTTCTGGAGTCTAGCTTGACGGGGGCATCGGATATTTGGCTGATCTACTTCACGCAAAGACTAACTGACGCCACCCTCGCTGTCGCAATTCTGTCCATGTTCATCGTGGTCGCTCGGATCATCATGACATTCTGCGGGCAGATGTCTCAAACATTCTCACTGCTATACGACGCTTTTCTCGTGCTTGTTTGGGTTCATAGCGTTGCTTCTCAAGCATCAAGCGACTTTTCGGATCCCGAGCATCCAAGCCCTCGTCCATGGTACTTGACGCGACATTGCCAAGGACAAATCGCGGCAGCGTGCCGAATGGCACAGGCCAGCTTTGCTATATCGATCATTGCGGTTGCTTTCTACAGCGTAAGATTTGTCGCCATGACGGTGCAGGCGGCGAGCGCATATCGGGCAAGGCGGCGGGACGGTTACCAACTTGTCTCGGTGAAGCTGGATCTCTTGGATGACGAGGATGAGGTACCTCTTGAAGACGACTTTGCTACGGAGAGGGAGCGATATCTGTATCGAGAGGCCCTAAGTCCTGTACTCGCATTTTTCCCTGAATGAATGTACGGCGTAGAGCCACACCACGTCAGCACAGTCGTATCGTCGTCATGAGATGGTGCTTGTTTCTTGTATTTTGGTGAGGGTTCTAAGGTGTTGCCTTCCTCGTGATGAACCTTTCTCGGGTGCTACGTCATCACATCCACGAAAAGTCGAGCCGCCAGATTGCTCTCAAACCAAGCCACTGCAATTTCATCTTGCGCAACAGGTAAGATCCACCTGTGTGTTCATCTTTCTTAAAGGGTCCCGCTACACGCTAATGCTTTCTTCCTCCCAAGGACCTATTTCGAATATCCCTCGGATGTGTACCTCTATGTCGCTGGCGCATGTAGAGTGTGGCGACAATGACATGTGGTGTCCTGGAGTCACTGTGCTCTACCGCCACGGTTCCTCATAGTATCACCGTCGACATCCAGGGTCGTCTTCGCGGGCGTACATGGTGGGATGATTTCGGTTTCAAGGAGGTCGATGATCAGATTTCTAAACACGATAAAAAAAGTCAGCGCGGGATGCGCTGAGTAAGTCACCTCGGCACATTGGGTCTCTCCAAAATCTCGCCACCATCACAACTTATCAGGCTCGGACCCTTTGTGAGCCATCACTTGCGCCCGACTCTGGCTTGAAGGTATCAACTCTACCGTCTCGGTATTGATGAGATGAGCTTGAGAGGCCAACAGCCTGATCGGCCGAGGAATGCAAGCGCTTGCCCGAGGGCCGCATACACGCACCACCATGCTCCCTGCCAAGTCCACGACCAACCCGCGAGATCCTTCAGCTCGCGAGCCGGAAGGTTGTGAGACAGGAAACATGATGCGAGACCCCCGCCCCGAGATGGTTTGGGAGCCCCGCCCAGCTTCACAGGTGCCGTGCCCTGCGCGGTGCGAAATTCTGGCCCGGAAGGCATATTCAGGGCCGGACGAAACGATGACTCTCCGGTGGCAGGTTGACCCTCCTCAGGACCCGACGAGTCCGTCGTCGAAGGATGTCCCATTCCGCCGTGGCAGGTGAGTCCACCGGCGGCCCGATGGCATGAAGCCCACCTTTGTGCGATGGCTGTGACGAAATTCGGTGGAGAGGGCCGAAGATCTGAGATCCAAGACTCCAGACTCACAATTAGAGAAATGATGACTTACCAATGGAGAGGTGAGGCGCCTTCGTCAACGCTGACGGATGGAAGATTGGTGGAACATGTATAGGTCGAGGGACGATGCTGACTAGAAGTAGGTTAGAAATCTGGTTTAGCAAATGAAACATAGACGCGAATCGATTGTTGTTGCTTACCTGATGGCATTTGAGTGATAGAAGTCGGCGGCTTGTGTGGATAAGAAATGGTGATGCTTGGACAATTCGGTCTTCTAATCGAGATCAGAATAAATAGTTGTTAGCACAGTCCTAGGATCAATGGAGATGCTTACCATAAGGCCAAGGCATGCTTCTGTTCGGCACGTAAAGCCCCTGGGGTAAATTCGGTTGGTTTCTGATGGGCTTCCTTGCCTGCACGGCAAAACGAAGGATGATGGGCATGGTTGGGGCCATGGCAGCTGAGGGTTGATAACATAAGGTTGGAAAAAGAAAATATGAAGTCTTGATGGAACAAGGACTCAAGATGGGTTGACGGCAGATTGCTGTGTGAAAGGCGTGGTGGCTTTGGTGGTGGGAGAGGGAGAAAGAGAAGAGAGGCAAAGGCAGGAACTGAATAAATAGTTGTCTGGTGCTGCCTCAGGTGCCTGTGGTCCCTGGGATAAGCAGTCCAGATGCGTTCCTTCCATGTTGAGGAGCCAGGTGTGGACTGTCTAGAGGCGGGCCCTGGGGTTGTTGTGACTTGTGTCGCGACCCGGAGCTGTAAAGTGGGGCACGTCGGCGTTGCTGCCCCCAATACGGCAATGGGTAAGGTGACTTCGGCGTCGTAAGCGGTGCTTGGCACAACACGAGCGCCGCACAGTGGAAACTCGGCCCGCGCCTCGACTACGGATCCAACTGCAAGGCATCCAATCCATTCAAAGCGGTGCAGGTATCTTTAGATGTTCTTGAGAATGCTATTCAGGAATCAGCCTGATGACTGATTTCGTTTCAATCACTCTGCCTGTTTACTTGACATTTTGAAGTTGGCTTTTTTTTTTGTGGGACAACACTGTCTGCCGCGTCCTTGGCCTCAGTCTTCCATCATCAAATATGAGCTCTTGTGTGGCCTTTAGAGAGCGTCTGCCCTTCTCTTTGATTTGCAACTCGAAATTGGTAAATATTATATGCCACTGTGAGTCCTCTTTTGCCTGTGTTGTTGTTGATCTGAGGTTGAAAGGCAGGAAACTACCCTCGAAACGCGACTTGTTACTCCTCTCTCTACTTTCCGTCTCACTTCTTCCAATCGTCTTCAGTTGCCACCCCGACTCGAGCTCAGCTTTGCTATTATTGCTGACTGGTTTTAGGAGTTCGTAGATGCGCTTGTTGATGCGGGAGCTGCTCGCCACGAGTACCGATGAGCTCTGATAGCGCTGGCGTGGGACATGTGCACACTGCTCCACTACAGTGCCCTGCTCAAACACCTGCACCCCCCGTCTGAATGGCACTTCATTCTATGCTCGCTGTCTCCGCCGGATTACTGAACATCAGCTGACCGTGCGCACAGGAGACTCCGTGTGCCTGTCGTGCCTTGCACATACCTCGGCATTTCGAATACCTAGTGAGACGCTGCTCCAACCACTGCCAACTCAATAACATCGCGAGATCGCATTTTCTTCTATGCGCATATGTCAGTCCGCAATTATTTCAAGCCACAGGCATCGGATAGCGAGGAGGCAAGCAACGCTAGAAACGACGTCACAGATCTTGTGGCACTGGGGCAATCTATCGTCGAGTAGGGACGAGCTCTGGTGCTGGTTATTAGCGGGCTCCTTCGGCACGTGTTCGTCGGGTGAACACCAGGCACTTGGGTCTGCAAGATGTTACAAAGAAAAGCGGCATTGTGCTGCCTCCAGTTATTGATTTGTCTGTCTAAATTTTGTTGGTTATGATCCTGTTCGTATGTCTAAATGCAATGTTGGCCTGAAAGAATGTCCTCTTCTCCTACAATGGTCACCGAGTACATGTTGATCCCGTACAAAGCCAAAACGCCTACCCATCATGATTCATATCGTCCTTTTCCACGTCAAACAAGCCAACTTCTTCAATCAGCACCCGACCCTTCCGACATCGAAGCCGACCGGGAGTGAAGGCGCAAATCACATCGCCGTACAACCTGTCTGAAGAAATAGTTAGCATCATACAATCAAGTACGGACATGAACGGCACTCACATCTGCCCCCGGTCGGTCGGGTCTCGCACAACGACCAGTTGCTTCGACTTTTCGCTGTCCTTCCTCGAGCTTCTCGTGCTTCCGCTCCGCCGCGAGGGGCTCGAAAGCCGACTCCTTAGGCTGACCACCTCAGCCTTGAGCCCTCCAGCCTCGTCGCTCGCGGCTACGAAAGCGGCCTTGGCCTCCTCGAGCGCCGCGTTTGCTGCTGCAAGCTCCACGACTAACCCCCCATTCTCCTCGCGCAGCGTTGGTAGCTGAGCTGCGTCTTGTTCAGCAGCTGCGAGGCGCGCGGCGAGGTCATCGCGCTCGGTGGTCAAAGTCTCCACTCGAGCGGCTTCCTCCTGAAGTGTCGTATTGCGCGTCTCGAGATCGGCATTCTGGGTTTGAAGCGCAGCAAGCAGGGCGGCTTGTTCGGGATCGGGAGTCGGCTCTACTGCTGGAGCCTCTTCGACGGCTGGCTCTGGTTCGACCTCCTTCACGCCAGACTCGGACTCTTCTACGGTAACTTCGATAATGTCAGGCGTAGCGTCTTCCGCAGGCTTCTCTGTCGCATCCGAGACGGTTGTGGCAGCGTCATCCTCTGCGTTGGCCTCTTCTTTGACGGAAGCCAGGCTGCCGACTTGGCTGGGTGCTTTGCTGCTGACCTTGCTGCCAACCGAGCTCGGAGCCTTGCTTCCGGCTTTGCTGCTGCTCTTCTTGGAGACGGTGCTGGAAGCCTTGCTGCTGGCCTTCGAGACAGTGCTTCCGACTTCACTGGCGGCCTTGCTGCCAGACTTGGACACGGCACTGCCTACCTCGCTAGGAGGCTTGGTGCTCGCCTTGGAGGCAACACTTCCGACCTCGCTGGGCGCCTTGCTTCCCATTTCGCTGGCAACCCAACGTCCGGTTCGACTTCCCACCACGCTACCCATGACACTGCCGGCTTCCGACATAGCCTTGAGCGATACGTTCTCTTCCTTGAGGCCATCTCGCTCCGCAGCGAGCGTCAATACCTGGGAAGTGTGATCGTCCTGATCTTTGAGAAGGCTCGACACCTGCGACCGCAGGTTTCCATTCTCCCCCTTGAGACGTTCAACCTTGGTCTTCAGCTTGTCGCTCTTTCCCTCGAGACTCTGGACCTGGCTGACGATTGTGCTCTTGTCATCTTCCAGGCCACCAACCTGAGATCGGAGCTCCTCATTGGCCTGCTCGATCTCGGCGACGTGGACTTGAATGTCATTCCTTGCGGTCTCGAGATCCTTGATTGTCTCCTCGAGCGCCTTTGTTTGCTCTTGCAGCTTGCTCTTCTCGCCCTCGAGACCCTCGATGCGAGACTCGAGGCCCTTCTTCTCCTCGGACCAGGTGTCTCTATCTTTGCTGAACTGGTCCCGGTCGCTCTTGAACTCGCCATACTCGAAGTCCTTCCTCGCGATTTCTGCCTCAAGGGCTTCCGTCTTGGCCTGAAGGCTCTCTTTGGAGAGCTCAAGGCTGACAAGACGAGCAATGTGCGCTGTGTCTTGTGTTTTGCGGAGGTCTTCGACATCTTCAATGTCGCTTCGGAGCTTTTCAGAATCGGTCTTGAATTGCTCTTGCTGCTGTTTAATTTCATCTTGCAGTTCTTCACATTTTGCTTCCAGGCAGATCTTGAAGTCCTTGTAGAGAACGAGGTCCTTCTCGAGCTCCGCAACCTTGGTGTCGAGATCTTCTTTGTTTTGCTGCAGCTCATGACGGCCCTTGGAGACGGAGCGAGACCGATGGCTTTGGCTAATAAGAGAGCTCTGAACCTCGTCCAGCATACGATATTGATGATCAAAACTGTGCGCGGCGGATGTGGGGGAGCCAGGTGCCTCGGCCTGCCTGCGCTCCATCTCTTCTTTCTCGGCCTTGATAGACGACAGCTTATCGAGGGTGTCTTCCAATTCTTTCGTCGTGTTTGATTGACCGTCCTGCAGACTCTTGACCTCGTCTTTGAGGTCTTCGATCTGCTTGAGCAAGAGCTGCTCGCCTTTGTGGCGAGAGGCTGACCTTTGTTTGACAGAAGCGGCTTCTTCATGACCTGCAGCCGAGGACTGGTTGTCCTGAAGTGTCTTGATCTCTCCTTTCAGGCTCTCGATCTGCCTGATCAAGGCGCCGTCTCCTTTACGCTTGTTGCGTCCACCCTTAGCTTTGGCCGGGGGCGGAGGGGCGTCAAGCTTGGCGCGTGCGGGTGTAGGACTGTCCTGGACTGGCCCCGGGGCCACGGAAATGTGGTAGGTACGGCCACGACCATCGGGCAAGGTCAGGCCGACCCGTCCCTGTGGGCGAGACTGCTGAGCCTTCTGACGAAGACCCACTACTTCTCTGCCAGGAACAGAGCGGGCTCGGACGAGCTGGCGGCCAGGGGTGGACTTGGTTGTGGCGTCATCCGACGGGATACTGGTTGCGTTGGTGGAGATGGAGAGGTTGGAAGAGCTCCATCTGAACTCGGGCTCAGATTCGATGTGATTATCATCCGAATTGTAAGGGCCTGGGGACATGTAGGGCGAGTTGTGGAAGGTCTGGCTGGGACGCCGGGACCTGAATCGAATGGTGGGGGGTCGGAACTTGAAGGGGCGGGCCAGACGGGCCTTCCGACGGCGAACGGAGCTGACGTCTGAGCCGCCAGCCAGTGATGGTGTCAATGATTCGGTTGATAGTTCGGAGACGTTGGAGAGGAGGTCTTTGTTGAGTCGTGTGGGTTGAGATGTTCGATGTTTGAGGTTCGAGTTACCTGGCCCAGACGAGTTGCTGTTTCGTCCCCCGCCTGGGCCTCGGCGGCCTCCGAATGGGTAGGCCATGTTGTCGTTTGTTAAGAGTGTTTGATAGTGTTCAGTGCTGATCTTGGTGGACGGCGTCTTGTTCAAGTAGATGCTCAGTGTGAGGCGAGTGGCCAAGGAGGACGTGGTGGTGGGTTAGTGGCTGTCTTGAGTGCTGCATTGGGAGTTGTGATAAGTGATGATGGGTTGTGATGACGGTGCATATCGATGGTGTTCTGGGCAAGCGCGGGGAGGCAGACTGAGACGATCGACGTGCAGATGGGAATACAGAGTACGAATTAAGCTGTAAGAGGGAAGACAGGTAAAAGTGCCCAACGCCTTGCTTAAAACTGCGGTTGTGGCCTGTCGCGAGCCGAGCAGCGGCCGCCCCGTCTACGTGGTTGGGTGAGCCCGACGGGGTCAGGCATCGCATGCACGCGGCAATCAACATCAGAGGGACCAATCAGTGGGTACCTGCATGGGAGGAGCGGGAAGGAAACAGGGTAACGGGGCGCCGGGAGTCTGGGGGATGTCTCCGGTTGGACTCGGCCAGGGCGCGGGTAGAGTCTTGTTGACAGTCGAAAGTCTGGAGGGCTTCGTCGGCGTCACAGATTGGTCGGGACGGGCCTCTCCAGGACAGCCGAGGCGGCGCCTTTGCGAGCTGGTCTGGGTCAGGGCCCACCAGCACACAAAGGATTGGAGCCATGTGGTGAGGGCTGGTCGCTTCGGAGCGAGGATTTGAACACTTGTTGTTGGTCCGACGAGGGATGACGGGTGTTGTCTTCACGATGACAAAGTGGTGTGGGTGGACAGAGGAGCGGCAGCAGACGAATGCCGTTGAGCCCCATGTCCAAATAGACGCAGCTCTGGATTGCCTGAGTCATCTGTCTCGTTGGAGACTGGGTCACGTCCAGTCGACCAGCTGAGGCGACCAGTGAATCAATCAGATATTTCAAGGACCGGGTTGGGCGTGGGCCTGGGGCGGGTTGGGCTCGAACGTGGTGAGACCCGATTCGTTCACCGTGCGTTGTCGGGCATCTTGGCGGCTCGCCCGATGATTCAGGCCTGGATGGCGTCGTGGCAGGACTCGGGCACGAGGTCAGTGAGAAATGCGATGGATGATATTCGACGTCTGCGAGCCGGGCTATGTTTCCTATGGAGTTGCCAATGGTAGGTAGGTTGCTGATGGTGCGCGCCGAGAGGTCGGTTGTTGTCGGGCCAGAATGCAGCACGGTGCGCGACACGAAAGAGCTGAAAACGACGGTCAGCAACTCTGAAAAAGAACACGCGAATGATTTGTAGGGAAATCATGATGGCTGCTGAAGGGCAGTGGGATACATAGGTTCTGGAAGCCCGTAGATGATACGAGTGGCACCAGATGCGAGAAGGGTTGCCCTAGAATAAGGGCATCTCGTTTTGAGTAGCCATGCTAGGCTGGGGTCCGAGAATTGACCACTGTTTGCTAGTTAGCACACTGGAATGGTAACTTCATGCAGTATATTCGAACGGAAACAGGTGTGTGGAGGCTGGTAGCAAAGGGGGCTGGAGACAGGCGTGGTCATGCAGAGCGGCATATGACCTAGGGAACGTCGTCTGCCCAGAGGCCATGCACTCCATTGAAGCCTGTCCAGACACTCCTGCTTCGGAACAGTCCGGGATCAAGACTTGCTTGCCGGATCTGGTGCAACCGCCGATATATCTCGGTTCCGCGGTGATAAGGAGCAGCTGGATCGCACCGGCTGACGGATGACCTCGGTCAAGGGCTGGGAGACAAAGCTCGGCCAGGTGCGGGGAGGAGCAGCTCCAATTCACGACCAACGCGGTCGTCAAGATCGGCTATCGGTGCCTTGCAGAAAATAATCAATCAGGAGTGGCCAGGCGAGGTGTCATCGTTGGTCAGTCTATCTGTCAGATGAGGTGTGGGAGGACGAAGGATAGATGGGCCGAGATGGTGACGATGTTGATTGATGGATTCATAGGGATGAGGGGAACTGGGTGCGAGATGCGCCTTCCCGGGTTGTTCGCACGGTGAGACCGCCACAAGCGGCCACCCACCATTGGCCCACGGCGGGAGCCCCGCGCATCCACCCGGGCCAGCGAGCTCGTGGTTGTTCCTGACCCCTGGAAATCACGGCCCAGGCCACTTGGCGCTGCCTTCACCCCCCCCTCCCCCCATGCGAAGCCCACCCACCTCATGGCGTGTCTGCTCCTCCTCCTCTTCTCCAGCCAGCAACCAACTGAACGACGCCCTGATTACTGTCCCTCGATCTCTCCTCGGCCTAACTACTTCCTGTCACGGACCAGGATTCGTCCCCCACATCCGGCTCTGGCTCGATGGACCTTCATTTCCGTCTAGTCAAGTCGAAGCAGCCTGACGACGGGCTGATCCGCCTCGACCCGAGCTTCCCATCGACGTTCCAAGCTTTGATGGCGTTCGCCGAGTGACACAAACGGCCTTGTCGCCAAGATGCTCAACGGCACTGCCGCGGACGCCCAGTCGGAACGCCTCAAGCACATCATCGCCGCGCCGTCGTCTTCGCCTCCACGATGATCCCCGGAATTCTGGAGAATTGGGGAAACGGGCAACCGGATCGCCCCCTACCTCAGCCGGCGCCTTCGTCCCCGAACCCCCCCTGCAGAGTCGCATTCTCCCGTGCCCAAGCATAGCCGACATGCGGTTCCTGGCCCGTAAAACCGGCAACACCTGGCTTCGAGACCCATGCCCACCGCCCAAAGGCTTCCAGCTTTTTTGCCTCCACCCCTGGCCAACGCGCCTCGGTGCGTCCTCGACAACCGCTGACCGCGTCGTTTTACCCGGAACGAGACCTTCCATGCCTCCTCAATGGGCTACTGCGAGCCAGAAGACCAGGGGAAAGCTTCATGCGGGGGCAGACTGCTGGAGGTATGGCCAGGGCTGACCTGAAAGACTGACTCAGGAGAGAGTATATGTTGCCCCCATGTTGCCCTCTGCAACATCAGTCTTGCTCTCCTGCCTGTTCCCAGCTCCCCTCTTCCCCAGGCGATCCGACTGCTGCTTCCCAGCTCAAAGTCACAATGGCTCCCACTCTCTCGACCCTCGGCCTTACCACCCTCTTCATGGGCTTGGTGGCCGCCCAGAAGCCAATTGGCGGAGAGGACAACCACCCTCCCATCAAGACCTGGAGGTGCTCCCACGCCGACGGCTGCGTCGAGCAGACCAACTACATTGTCCTCGACTCTCTCATCCACCCCGTCTACCAGTCGGCCAACCGCGAGAGCTGCGGATCATGGGGCAACGCTCCTCCCGTGGATGCTTGCCCGAACAAGGAGGAGTGCGCCGAGAACTGCGTCATGGAGGCCATCAAGGACTACACCCCCTACGGTGTCAAGACGTCCGGATCCTCCCTGACGCTTCACCAGCTGTTTGAGGGCAGGCAGGTCTCTCCTCGCGTCTACCTCCTCGACGAGACCAAGGAGCAGTACGAGATGCTGCAGCTGACGGGCCACGAGTTCACCTTTGACGTGGACGTCTCGCGTCTGCCGTGCGGCATGAACAGCGCCCTGTACCTGTCTGAGATGCTGGCGGATGGCGGCAAGAGCGACCTCAACAAGGGCGGGGCCAACTTTGGCACCGGGTACTGCGACGCGCAGTGCTTCACCACCCCCTTCATTAACGGAGAGGTACGATGACCGGCGCACGAGCATTCGACAACATGCTGACGTATAGCAGGGTAACATTGAGGGGTACGGATCTTGCTGCGGCGAGCTCGTAGGTCTTCCATCGACAACTTGACACACGAGACATGACTGACAGGCACAGGACATCTGGGAGGCCAACTCGCGCGCCGTTCACGTCGCTCCCCACCCCTGCAACATCACCCAGCTCTATGAGTGCTCCGGGGACGAGTGCGCCTTTGAGGGCGTGTGCGACAAGAACGGCTGCGCCTGGAACCCCTACCGCGTCGAGCAGGACGACTACTACGGCCGCGGGGCCGAGGAGTTCAAGGTCGACACGACCAAGCCCTTCACCGTGGTCACGCAGTTCCCCGAGGACGACGAGGGCAAGCTGACCCAGATCAAGCGCGCCTACATCCAGGACGGCCGTCTCATCCGCAGCGAGGTCGTCAACAACCCGGACCTGCCGCAGGTCAACTACCTCAACGACGAATTTTGCGAGGCCACGGGCTCGCGCCGGTTCATGGAGCTGGGTGCGCACGAGGGCATGGGCGACGCCATGTCGCGCGGCATGGTCCTGGCCATCAGCCTGTGGTGGGACGAGGGCGGCAACATGCAGTGGCTGGACGGCGAGGCCCAGAACGCTGGCCCCTGCAACCTGACCGAGGGCAACCCGGCCAACGTCGTCAAGGTCGAGGCCGACCCGGTCGTCACCTTCAGCGAGATAAAGTGGGGTGAGATTGGCACCACCTTCAAGCCTGACTGCCAGATCAAGCGCAAGTAAGATGTAAGCGGATGGTCGTGGCGTTTGCCAGAAATATACCTTTGCTGGAGCGTGCACGTAATGTTCATACCGGGCGAGGGTCGAGTCGAATACCTGTGAAGGGCTCAACAATACAAAGCCATCATCCTCCCCCGGAATTGCAATCGACTCGTGATGCTTCTCATGGTGTATCTGACTAGAGCCGATGACCCTAGGCCGATCTTTATTTCACAGAGGCCTTCGAGGTTGCAATCACTCAAATAGACCTTCGGCGACGCGTTAGGAGTTGACCGCGGGAAATGAGGTGCCTGTGGTTGAAACAAGGTTCATCTTGACGTGTCAAAGGAAGCGACGGGATGAACCGAGAGGTCGGCTGAGTCAGCCGCCCGTCGCGTCTCTGGCGGGCCTGTCGCGTAAAGTGGTTCTCGAACTCTCGCACCTTTCACTTCCCCTCCCTGCCTACAGCACTGTCGACAGGCAAACACGTCGACTTGCCGATCACAACCGCCATGCGCGCCTCTCTGCGAGACGAACATCCACGCCCAAGACTTCGGTAGCAGCGCTCCGAGCTACGAATGCACAGCCATGGAGGGCGTTACAAGACGACACTTTTTCCACCACGGCGACACGGAGAAGACGACGCCGGTACGGACCACGCCCCCTCCCCTCGCCTGGTGCGCCGCGGGGTGACCGTTTCACTAACTCGACCTGATTAGGGCGTCACCAAGGAAAAGGCCGACTGCCACTGGTGTCAGATCCGGGCGTTTCCGACGCACAAGACGCATCCGATCACGATCGTCAACGACGTTGACGACGCGACGCTCCCGGCGAACTTCCGGTTCCTCCAATCCTCCGTGCTGGGCGACGGCGTTGAGGCCGCCGAGGATAGCTTCCGGTCGGGCTGCGACTGCGCCGACGACGAGGACTGCCAGTATGGCGGCTGTCTCTGTCTGCAGGAGCAGGACGACGCCGACGAGGAGAAGGACGACGACAACCACAACAACAACAACAACAACTTGGACAACGAGGGCGGCGGGTCGCCGCGCAAGAAGATCTACCGGTACCACACGCACGGGGCCAAGGCGGGCCTCCTGCGCAGCAAGTTCCTGCACTCGGGGGGCCAGTCGACGCAGCCGCTGTACGAGTGCCATGAGGGGTGCGCGTGCAGCGAGCGGTGCGCGAACCGGGTGGTGGCGCGGGGGCGGCGGGTGCCGCTGCAGATCTTCCGCACGGCGAGGACGGGGTGGGGGGTGCGGTCGCTGGCGGACATCCGGCAGGGGCAGTTCGTGGACAAGTACGTCGGGGAGGTGATCACGCCGCAGGAGGCGCAGCGGCGGCGGGACGCGTCCGAGGTGGCGCGGCGCAAGGACGTGTACCTGTTCGCGCTGGACAAGTTCACGGACGACCGGTCGCCGGACGCGCGGCTGCGGGGCCCGCCGCTCGAGGTGGACGGCGAGTTCATGTCGGGCCCGACGCGGTTCGTCAACCACTCGTGCGCGCCGAACCTGCGCATCTTCGCGCGCGTGGGCGACCACGCCGACAAGCACATCCACGACATTGCCATGTTCGCGCTACGGGACATCCCACGCGGCGAGGAGCTCACGTTCGACTACGTCAGCGGCATGGAGCACGAGGGGGACGACTGGCGGGACCGGGCGAAGCAGGAGCATATGACGGCGTGCCACTGCGGGAGCGAGAACTGCCGGGGCTTCTTGTGGTAGGTGTCGACAGCCGAGGCTTCCTGTGGCAGGCGTGGACAGCCGGGGCTTCCTATGGCAGGCGTGGACAACCGGGAGCGGGAGCAGGGATTCTGGGGGAGGTGATCCGGGCTTCCGGGACGGCCGGCAGGGCGTGGTCTCGCGCATCTGACATGCATAGCCCCTTTGGCGAGGGAGGGGACAGACATAAACTGCGCCAGCGGGTCACTGCGGAGGCAATCCGGGGTATCCGGCGTGCTGGGTCAGTCCTGGTTGATCGAGTGACAACTGAGGACTGCTGCCATCCGAGGGACGGCAAGAGGTCCAATGTACTACATTCGATGTCTTTCACTCGGCAACATCAGATCAGCCTCATGAAATTTACGAGAGACTTCTTTATCTGAGCCTGCGTCCTACGTTCTGTACATAGAACACCAACTCAGAAGTCGACGTCAGACAAGCGGCAGTCGGCAGTCGGCAGCCGAACAGATCTTCGTGTCACCCCAATCCCGTGCTGTTAGTGGAACAGCTTGTAGCGTGCAGCGTGCAGCGTGGTGGGGAGCAGAGGTAGAGGGGGTCCCGCGGAGGGGTCCGGGAAGGGGGGTCCGCTGAGAGCTTCCCCCCCCCAGCTGCCGGCACCAAGGAATTGGCGGGGTCAGACCACCGCGTCGTGCCAATGACGAGCCTCGAACTCGGGCGAACCAGGGTCCTGCTGGGAAGGGGCCTAGGGGGGTGGGCTAGGGGGGCTAAAGGGGGCGTGGGAGCTCGACCTCCCCTCACCACGTGCCGCGTCCTATTAACTCAAGGCCCTGAATTGCAGTGCAATCAGCGCACACCCATCAGCGCCTGGGCGCAGCTCCCCTAGCGCAAAGCTGAAGACTGAAGTGCCAGCGGCGAGGTCCAGGCCCTGCTCTACCTGCAAGCCTCGACCCTTTGACCTCAATCTGCATGCAGAGCGCCAGCTTCGTCGTTCGTTGCCCCAGGGCCCAGGGCAGAGAGAGAGAGGGACCTGGAACATGTGGGGACGCCATTTCCTGCCAGGAAGCTTGATCTGTCACTCCAGTTTGACCTGGGTCTTATTCATCCCATTTTGTCCCATCCCATCCCATCCAGCTGGTCTCTCTCTCCTCTCGTCACTGCCATTGCTTTGCCGGGCGACCCCAACTCCGCCCACCAGTCCCTGACTTCGACCCGGAGACGCACACGCAATCTCTCCTCCCATTCTGTACATAGCGCGGCATCACGACATCGACATCGAGTCGCGATATCGGCATCAGCTCCTTGGCGCAGCATTCAACGACCTCGCCCTTCGGTTCTGCACCTTCAGGCGATGGCACCGCCCACTCGACCCCTCTCCCCTCATCATCACACGTAGACAGCACTCGGCTGTCCCTCCTCGCCGACCCTTATCCATCTTCCTCACTCCCTCTCTCTCTCTCGCTCTCCCCCCCTCCTCTCTGTCTCTCATCTCCCCGCAACAACAGGCCTCGCCGCGGGCCACCCTCTCCCGACATGGTATGTACTGTCTCGCCTCGTCCACCTCGTGGGCATGTCTCGGGCCGCCCCCCCTGCGCATCGTTACCCATGGCCACCACATGCTAACAGCGTCACACAGGGCTGCTGCCTCTCCCGTCCCGACGGCCCCAACTCGCCCTACCCCGGCGGCGACAACAATACCGCCTCGGCCCACCCCATCAACCCGACATCCTCGTCCCAGCAACCCCCCTACGAAACCCCAGCCACAGCCACCATCACCGTCGATGTGCCCCGTCCCCCGTCGCCCTCCAACCATGCCCTCCCCGTCCAGTCCCGCCGCCGCTCCCGCCGCGAGAACGCCCCTCTCGACGAACACATCAACAAGGCCCTGCGCCGCCACACCTGGACCTCCACCTCGCGCACCTGGACCCGCGCCGCCCTCGACCGCGAGCGCACCGATTTCTTCGACACCCGCGTCACCGGCCGCCCCGAGGTCTGGGCCACCCTACATGCCGCCCTCCGCGTGCTCTGGGACCCTGTCGCCCAAGGCGCCGACGACGACGGCACCCACGGGCTCGCCACCGCTCAGGGGTTCCTGACGGCCGCCGAGGTGACCCTGCCGTCCGGCAACCTCGCGCAGGGCGCCTACGACGCCCTCGGGAACTACTACCCGCTGCCGGAGTGGGTGGTGGCCGACCCGGAGAACGTCGTCGAGGAGGACACCGAGGCCGACACCGAGGGCCGCAGCACCGGCCGCGACAAGGAGGACCTCACGGGCGAGGAGGACACGGAGGACGCCGAAGACGAGGCCGCTCGCCGGCGCGAGGAGAAGGGCAAGGCCGTCGACGACGCCCAGAGCCGCGTCACCGTCCAGGCCCGCGTCAGCGAGACGTCACGCGACGTCACCGTCACCGCGAGCGAGGCCGACACCATGCGTGTCCTGGCGCGGAAGATCCATCAGCAGTCGGGGGTCCGTGCCGCCTTCTACCCCCTGTGCAACCTCTTTTTTGCTAACGATCCACAGCTCCCCGAGACCAAGACGGTCCGCATCGCCTACATGGGCAAGCTATCGAAGGAGAGCACTTCGCTCGCCGACCTAGGCTGGACGAAGGGCCACGTTGTCAACGCCTTCGTCTTCGAGCGTCACACCCGCTGAGCCTGCCATCACCGCACGCCAGCAGCTCACAGGACGTACACCCGTTCACTACGCTACCCACCCACCCCCTCACCAACTCCGTCATCGCCTCACCGGCGTTCGTCCGGCTGGCGATCCCCGTTCACGAAATCTCCCCTTTGTATATCGAGCCCATCTGTCCGAGCGCCGAGTCCTGTGCTGAGGACCCCTTCATCTCACGTCTGATACCACTGCCGCATAGGCCGCCCCTCCGCAGGCGAGGGGGGCAAACGGAGTCTCTTTTCCAACGGAGCGTATACCTGTCTTTTGATCTAGTCCTAGTAATTAATGTTGCCGTGTTCTGACCGGACTGGTTTCGACCAACGACCTATGCTCATCACCGTGGAGGGCTCTGCCTGCCATGCGACGTGGAACGTAATCATCTCAATTCTACCTATCGCTGACGCCATTCCCGACAGCACTTTTACTCTAGCCCCCCTCCCTCCGTAGCAAGCGCACTGCCCCATTCACCCGCGTCGCGCCCCGCAGGGGAACGAAGCATTATCCCCTCACGAGAGCACGCCCCGGCACCCCACGCCCGACGGCTCCTAGGCCGCCGCGACGCCGATCTTGTTGATGCCCTTCAGCGAGCCGAGGCTCAGGGCCAGGCCCTGCGAGCGGCTCCTTATTCTCACGAAGCCCGTGATCGGGCCCTGCTCGCCGTCCTGCTCGATGCTCAGGTTGGCCAGGGCGTCCTCGCCTGCGTATACGTTAGCTTTCTGTGGTGTCACAACAAAGGGGGGCCGCCACGACAACTTACCAAACACGCTTCGGGCGTACAGGTTCGCGCTCAGGAACTGGCAGTCGCCCTTCAGGCTGGCCTCGGGCGTCAGGCAGTTCATGTTGGTCGCAGCCATGAGCTGCTCGAGGAAGTCCCGCAGCGTCTTGGCCTTGGAGTTAATGTTGACCTTGTTCTCCCACTCAAACTCGGTCCACATGGTGCGGAACTGCGTCTCCGTGCAGGACGCCGGCTGGATGTAGTCCATAATGTCGACGTGCACGTCGTTGAGGATGACGACGTTCGTGTCCGTCGAGTGGGCGCCGTCGTAGACGACGTTGCCGAAGATGACGCCCGTATCCGTCGACGACACCTTGATCGTGCACTGCACGTTGTGGAAGCCGTGCGGGCCGAGGTTCTGCGTCGTTGGCCTCTCGACCACCTTCAGGTCGCCCAGCGTCGCGAACTCGACCGACAGGTTCTGCAGCGTCTCCGAGGTCTGGTTCACCAGCAGCACGTCGAGCACAATGTCGAACTGGTGCACCGTCACGTACGTCTCGGCATACACGGGGTCCGAGAAGCCGGTGAGCTGCACCACCCTGCTGAGCTTGGACGACGCATCTTCCGCCGTCGACTCTCCGCCGGTGGCCCGCTCCAGGTCGACGTCGATCTCGTCCACGCCGCTGGCGGTGTTCTTCTTGGACAGTTGCCGGATCTGGACCACGTCGTCGACCTGGATGGCCGTCTTCGCCTTCTCCACCGCCTCCTTGGCCGCGCGCTTCTTCTCCTCGGCCTGGACCATGGCACGGAAGGCCTTCCGCGTGTCGTCCAGGTACACCGTCTCGATCTGCTTGTGCTGGGTGAATTCGGAGAGCGACCGCACGCCCGACATGATACGGTCGACCGAGTCTTCGTCGATGGGGGCCTTGACGAACTGAGACTGGCCTACGCGGATGATGGAGATCATGATGAGCATGGCCTCTCCCCTGAGGGCGTTGGTGCGGGCGGTATCCTTGGAGATCTGCGCATGCCTCATGACGAGCTTGGTCAGGGTCGCGGAAAGAACGGTCGCCAGGTAGTAGTCGCCGTCGAGGATGAGTTGCCTCAGCGGCGGCTTCTGGGCGGCCTTGACGGCCTCCAGCTTGGCTGCTGCTGACGACTGGCTCGTGAGGGCCGTCTCCGTTGCGTAGGTTCCGTCCGCCAGCACCTTGCGCGAGCCCGAGGGCGCCGTGGGCTTCGAGTGTCCGTTGACCTGCTCCTCCTTCTTCTCCTCGTCGTTGTCGGCGCCGTCCAGCAGTCGCTGTTCGGAGGCAAGAATGGGGATCTCGCCGAGGCTCGCGCGTATCCTCTTCCAGGCATCCCGAACGTCGCTCTCGTCGAGAGAGTACTCTCCGATGATCCACATGATCCCCCTGTAGACCTTGCCAGCGCGGACCTCGCCCAGCGTGGCCACCAGCCTGCCGACGATCGGCTTGCGGAGCTTGGGGAACTTCTCAACAACCTCCTTCACAAAGTTGATGACGTCGACCGCGGAGGCGTTGTTGAAGTCGGCAACAAAGTCCATCAGCAGCTCGACGACGCTAGCGGCGACCTCGGAGAACTTGATGGCGCACTGGTGGATGGAGTGGATCAAGAGCTGGCGGTATTCCGTGTTCTTCTCGTACTCCTGGTCAACCGTCTTGGAGAGCTCCTTCTTGAGCAGCAGCACAACCTCCTCGACGTTCTTGCTGGAGACCATGTCGAGAACCAAGTTGAGAGCTTTCCTCCTGACGTCGATATCGGGGCTGGACAGCACACGCAGAATCTCCATGACAGAGTCGTCGAGAACGCCGGGGCTCTTCTTCCGCAGCTGATCCACACGGTCGAGGACGATCAGCTTGACGTTGTTGTCGGCCTCCTTGATGCTGAGCTCGATGAACTTGGCGGCGGCCGCCTTGACGGCCACGGGGTTGTTGGTGAGCGCGGTCAGGGACGAGGCGGCTTCGTAAACGACGGTGGACGTGTTGGCCTCGAGGAGGTCGAAGATGAGACGCAGGTATCGCGGCTGCACACCAGTCAGCGCCATTCACGTCTTGTTTCTCACGGCATGCACCTACCTTGTTCTGCGAGTTCTGGACGGCATCCTTGCGGATGAACTCGAGCTCCACCAGCTGCAGGAGCTCCTCTGCGTTCGGGATGCCATCAAAGACCTGGCTCAGGAACACGAGTGCCCTCTCGTGGTCGATGGAGGACAGCGCAGCGAAGGCGTTCCTCTTGCATGTGGGATCGGTCTCGGCCTCGAGGAAGGTGCTGATGAGCTCGGGCGCATCGGGAATGAGGGACGAGGAGTGCTGGAAGATGGAGGCAACGGCGAAGACGGCGTTCTTGCGGACGTAGGCGTGGCGGTGCTCGAGACATTGCCTTGCCGAAGACAGGAGGGGCTCGATGAGTTCCGGCTCTCGTAGCTTGCAGAGGAAGCGCAGCGTGTTGCCTCGAATGTACTCGTTAGGATGTTGAAGGTCGTTCCTGATACCGTTGCTGCAGATTCACCAGGTCAGCTGAGTCCTCCTGCGCCCACATTAGAGTTCCAGTTCCCTCGCACGCACCAGACCAGGATCATCTCCTGCTTGAGCTTGCCATTGGAGTCGAGCTTAGGGCAGATCTCGTAGTAAAAGTAGAGCATCTTCTTCAGGGCCTTGTGCTTCGAGGGCATGACGAATCGGATGATGTGCATCAGGAGCTGGGGCATCGAGTCGCCGTTGAGCATGATGGTGAGGATGCGCTTCATCGTCTCGACTTTGCTCTCGTCGGTCCCCTTTTCCAGCTGGGTCTTGAGGTCGGCCAGGGTCGGCACGTCGGCCGTGTTGTCCTGGTGGACCAAGCTGTAGGCATGGTCGAGGAAGGAAGACATGATGGCGGTAGGTTGCGGGCAGATGCCGGCGCGCAGTGGTTGGGGGGGAAAGGTTGCGTTCTTCGGTGGACGTGTTCAAAGGGGGAGGTTCAGGTGAGGGTCGAGGTGGGATGCTGGCAGCTGGGCGGTGGGGAGCCTGGGTTCGATGCAGTGTGAAATTGTTAGGGGAGCTTTCCGCCGGCCGAGCTCTGGGGTTTATGGACTTGGAATATGACCATCCGTCGGTATCGCGCACTTCCAAGAAGCTGCCTTTGGAGGCTAATGTCGGCAAGGGGGTTTTGGAGCGAATGCGACTTTCACCAGTTGGCCTCTCTGAGCTTCGTGGACATCTGGCCTGCCTCCTGCCTCGCCCGAACACCTGTCACTAAGCGAATTGAACGCACGTGATCTGTGGTCGGGCCACCCCTGGATTCGGAGCGGATTAAGGGAGTGCCTGGTGATGGCAATGGTGGGGTCCAGGTTTGACGGGACTTGAGTGGCCCCGCCGACGGCGAGCAATCCACCCACCCTAGAGTCGTACTCCCTGGGTCACGGTCCACGCGAGAGAGCCTTGTTCGTCGTCTAGCTCCCCCACGCCAGCCTTGCAGGATTCCCACTTTGCGGAACGACACCCTCGATCGACGACAAGAGGCCATTGCCAGACAACAAGATGGCAGACACCAGCGACACCTTCTACATGCGATACTAGTGCGCCGCCCTTCCCGTTGGAACCCTGCGCTCGCCTGGCTAACATTGACAAGCTCCGGCCATTCTGGACGATTCGGCCATGAGTTCCTCGGTTCGGCACCTTGATCCATTGAGGCTCTCGACAACGCTGACCAGCTGCGCTACAGAGTTCGATTTTCGAGTCGTCGGAGATGGACGCAGTGCGATCGCGCGGTACGCCAACAACTCCAACTACCGAAACGACAGCTTGATCCGCAAAGAGAGTACGCCAGCGAGCTCCCCCTCCGGATGAACGAATCGGGATATTGACTGGCAGCGTGCAGTGTGTGTTAGCTCGTTGGTGATCGAGGAGATCCGGCGCATCATCAAGTCCAGCGAGATTATGAAGTCGGTGCCCCTCATCACGGAAGACTAAGAGCGCCGGTAGCTAACCCCCCTGCAGGGAAGACGACTCCAAGTGGCCGCAGAAGAACAAGGACGGACGCCAGGAGCTTGAGATCCGGTTGGGCAACGACCACATTTCTTTCGAGGTATGACCTGGCCTCTGAGAACGAGGGCAAGACTGACGCGCTCGGCAGACGGCCAAGATTGGCTCCCTCGTCGACGTTACGGAATCGGCGGATCCTGAGGGCCTGCGAGTGTTCTACTACCTGGTGCAGGATCTGAAGGCGCTCGTGTTCAGCCTGATCGCCCTCCACTTCAAGATCAAGCCCATTTAGGCGGGAAGCAACGCGGAAAGGCAGACGAGGGTGACGGCAAGGGCAAAATATACCCCAGGAGGCGGTTTGGATCCAAGCATCAGGTGGGAAATGGCCGCCTCAAGCCACCCATCACTTGGTGCTCACTCTGAGAGGAGAGAGTGAGGAATGGAGATCCACCGAGCTTAGGGACAAACGCAGTATGAATGAACGAATCTTCCACACTCGAAGCGATGCCAGCAGCGGCTCGATGGGCATGCCTCCGTGTGACGCCTAGGAGAGGGATGAAGCTCGAAGCGACGGAGCTGTCAGGAGGATTTGCCACAAACAGGCGTGTAGAAATGTCGTGGAACCCCACGGCATGCGATGCTGACCCTTGGATGGCACATGCTTTCCATTCATGAATGATCTTACCTGACACCTCTAGCTGTCGCCCCCAAGTTCACTGCAGCTGCTGCCAAGATGTGGTTCCACAAGCTGCACCCCAACCCAGGCTCGCCCGGCTGGACCACCTTCGGCAGCTTAGGCCCCTGCGCCAAGCGACGGGCATCGTGTCAACTTTACCTGGTACTTGGGCGGCCCGAACGTAACTTCCCTCCATAAAACCTTGCTACCTGTCATAAGGGTACTGACTGGTGCTGCAGCGACACATGCCCCGGATCGCGGAGGTGCTGTTTCGCCTTCCTCGTGTCATTCTTCATCTGCCGGCATTAGGGTGACGCGCCTGCCCTGTCGCCAGGTGTCACGCCGATGGGCAGCGTTATCCTGGTCCATCTCAGAGGGTTATTAGCCTCCTCCATTTTGGAGGGTTGCTGAGCTAGGGCCGGCTCCAGGCCCTCAAGTTCACGGCCCAGTATCTCTTCATCAGTCGTCTCGAACGATCCGCCGAATCCCTGGAGTCGGACCACGTCGCTAGAGATCAGGAACGAGTGTCTGCGCAATTGCCCGCCAAAAGCGATGCCAAGGGCGTGCAGGCGTTTTAGGGTATCTCTACATTTCGCGAGGTCTGCGGTTCCCGCCTCGCGGGCATCAGTGACGCGCTCGAAAAGCGATCCAACCACACGCGTGCCGTTGTCGGTGATGTGGGCAAGCAGTCGAGGTGCGAGCCCCGGGTCGCGGGCCTGGATGATGGAGTGGGTGTGGCTAGCATCCGCGATGCTGTGGGTGGCATACGGCTGCCACACCCAGGTACCGACCACATTGGGCCCCAGCCCTGGCACCACGGCGGCGATGGCGGCGGGCGTAGGGAAGATGGCGGCCCCTATTTCGTCCAGGCACTGGATGTCGGTACCCAGGTCGCCATCGAGCTGCTCGCTCTCGCGGCGAGCATAGAATTCGTCCAGTAGGTCTATTAAATCGACTTTTCGGCCGCACCAAGCGGGGCCGCCGTCCATGAGCCCAACGGCCACCTCAAGCGTCGCCATCTCAGTCGATGCGAGGACGAACTTGCCATCGGCGCTGCCGCCAGGGATTATGAGATGCCCGAGGTTCCAGTTTCCGGCGGAGACGGTGTCGAAAGACAGGAAGTCGCCGCGATAGTCAGGTATGCGGCCAGTGCCCTCGGGAGGGCGCGGCGCGGTGAGATATCTGATGACCTGGTCGGGATGGGGTTTACTGGTCGTACTGGCCAAGACACGGATACGATAGAGGACGGTCTCATCCGGCCAGCCTTGCACGGCATCCTCGAGCTTGAATGGAAATGAAGATGCCATGGCGGTGTTGGATGGGATCAAGGCAATCAGCGGTGAAGTAGGTCGCTACTCAAGAAGAACAGAGGAAGCTCGTAGGGCTATGCAGATAGCCGTAGACAGACTCTTGTTTGCATTGTGCTTCTCATCAGAGGCTTTGGGGTTTGGCCGTCTTTTATATCCACGCTTGTACAAAATAAAGTCTGGTGCGCTCTCGTTGAAGCTTTCCAGTATGAAGGCAAGATGGCATTTCAATATGCCTGATGTCCGTCAGGCAACTTGCATTACCAGCTGCCTTGAGCTCGTTGATTGATTTGGTCCTTCACCACGAAGGGCCCGCAATACCTAGTAATGTACATGCATGGCTTGACTTCTGCATGCTCCCAAACTGTAGGAGGTCGACAGCAATGCTGCTAAACGTTGAATCGTGATCTTCAACGGTCGTGGCTCATGAAGTTTGTCCGTTCCTGTGGCTTGAGAGCCCGGCTTGGTAAGTCCAGCCACACACCGACAAGCTAGGCAGAAAACAGGCAAACAAGGTCTTGGGTACAAATCTATCTTCGGTGTACTTGCCGTACAGTGGATAGCTAGTGGGCCACCCGCCAGAACCGCTTAAAAGGGGGCGTGGGGGGCCAATCAGCTTCAGCTTCTCCGGGGGTTTCTCCAGCCAGAGCCCGGCCCAGTGCGGTCCAGTGCTGTGTCCCAATGTCCCTCCCAGCAGGGCGTCATCGGGGGTTCCGCGCCGCCAGGCAAGGCAAAAGCCCCATCCTGCCCAGAGAGGCCAGGTCGAGTCCAGAGCCCAGACAGAGCCCAGAGCCCGGACCCAGAACCAGACGTTCGTTCCTCGTACCTGTGTACATCCCATCCCGTCCTGCGGTGCCCATCCCAATTCAATCGCAGCCATCTCCTAACCACTTTGTCTTACCTTGCGTCCTGTCCTACCCTCAGATCGCATCGCGACTCGCCCAATCATCCTTTCGCCCCTTCTGCCGACCTTACCTCACCTTTGCACGACCCTACGACCAACTTGACATCTGATTCTCGCCTCCAGCCTACCTACCTCCAAATCCGCCCGGCCCTCGCTCGACTGGACTCCCTTGGCCAGGACCTCCTCCATGTCGCCCTCCACCACCTGAACGGTTTATCCTGCTCCAACTGCGCAGCCAATGCAGTTGCGTATTCCCGACCGCCACATCTTGCTTGGCAAGCTGTGATCCTCTCTCTGCCCCCCCCCCCCCCCCCCCCCTCCATCCTGCAAGAGACTGGACGAACGACGACCACGACGACGCCTCCCGCTCTCTGCTTCGACATTGAGTCATCCTACGCTTCTCGATTTCCTGACGACTTCTATCATATTGTCGCCCGGGCGTGACCGCTCTTCTCGCCGTCCCCGATTATCGCTCGAACCCTTGCGCCGACCGCGTGCGATTCCAGACCTTCACCGCACCGTAGCGTCCTTTTCGCCGAGGATCGCTCTTCACGACCGCGCCGCATTTGCAGCCTTCGACCAACGACCCTTGACCTCTCTACCATGCCGACTCCCTCCCCCAATCCTCCTCCTGGTCCTCACTCGCCGCGGTCGCACCACACATGTCCTGAGGACTCGAACACGCGATCATCGCCGCGCAGCTGGCAACCACCAGCAGAAGCCGACCCCGAAGCCGCCGAGGGAAGTCTTCGCGTCGGACGGGACACTTCTTCCGAGGACATGCCGCCGGCCCCTGTCATTGAGGTCTCCTCCTCCCAGACGGACAACAGCACAGAGACAATGGTGGAGGACGAGCCGACGTCGGCGGTGTCGTCGAGGGCAACCACCATGTCACCCGGCCCCGGGTCGACCGTGACATCTCGGACGACGCCAGGCCCCGGGACCGACACTGATCTGCTCAAGGAGATGGAAGTCGACCAAGACGATCAGCACATCACCGTCGACGGGTTGCGGCTACATCAAACGGGGCGCGTGGCCAGCCGTGCTGGACGAGCATCTCGCCTCGCAGTGCCCGTGCAAGATGCGCACGCCGGCCACAGCAGCGACGTGGTCCCGCCCGTGGACATGGATGACGAGGAGCGGATGGCGCCCTCGATGGGATCAGACTACCCCAGCATGAGGGTATGTTGCTATCCATTCTTGGCGGACGAGCGCAATGCCGGTTGACTGACAGATATTGCAGGCGATTCCTACATCTCCGTCATCATTTTTGCGACCGGGGAGCAAGTTTCACGGCACACAGCAATCGGAGAGGCAGGTGTACGACGTGCAGGTAGAAATCAAGCACGTCGATTTGAAGGAGTCATTCCTCTGCGGCTATCTCCGCATCCAAGGTCCGCATCATCGTCAGCCTCGCACAGGCCCCGACTAACACAATCGCAGGGCTCACGGAAGACCACCCGACCCTGACGACATACTTCGAGGGGGAGATCATCGGCACCAAGTACAACTTCTTCACAAATCACGACACTTGGGGCGCCACCAACAAAATTGACCTGAATCACTGGGGCAAGTTCGCAGCATTCCGCCCCTTTCAGAAACAGGCACGGAAAGGGCCGGTCGGTGTTCGTGACGTAGCACAAAGGGAGAACATTTTTATGCGGTGGAAGGAACACTTCCTGGTCCCCGATCACAGGGTGCGCACCATCAGCGGTGCGAGCTTCGAAGGCTTTTACTACATCTGCTTCAACCAGATCAAGGGTGAAGTGAGCGGGATATACTTCCACTCGAAGAGCGAGAAGTGAGTCTGATGCCCCCTTCCTTGTGCCCAAAGCGTACTGACGACGTGGCCAGATTCCAGCAGCTGGAGCTCAAGCACGTCGAGGACAAGGGCTGCTTCGGTGCGATGGAGTTCAGGTAGACACGGTCATGAGTCCTGGACGGAGGCACGCGCGCAACACGCTCGCTCGCGCACGGTGCAATGGTGGACTAATCCAGACGAGCATGAATCGTGTTTTGGATGATATCAGCGTCGATGCAGCAGGCACGAGGCACAGACGATGATGAGCCTGGTCCGAATCGAGATTGCGGCCAAGCGGGGTATATTTGTTGTATATCTTTCCTTCATGCCTCTTCCTTCTTGAACCCCTTGAAGTAACTCTCTCGAAACGGATTCAGTTCGTCTGCCGTCACGCCTGCGTGTTGCGTGCGCTTGTGCGAGGACAGCTTTTCCTGGTCGACCTGGCCGTCAGGCATGCGCCGGTATGTGATGAGTCTTCGGGACCCTGGCGGTGTTAGTCAAGGCCGGGCAGGCACGGGACGGGACATCAAACGTACATCTGTTGAACGGCTGCACACAGACCGCTACAATCTCGAGACAGGGATGTGTCGGCACGCCCAGCTCCTGGTCTTCGTCGTTGGCCGTAGGCATCCAGAACGACAGGCGCCCGTCGTCCACCAGCATCTGGGTGGCAAACTCGAGAATGTCGTCCAGCATGGCGAGGAAGCTGTAGGGCTTCTTCGGCGCGATGTATTTCGGGGAGCTGCTCGGTCAGCCGCGTGTCTGGCTAGTCGGCGGAGCGCGACAGAATGACTTACTTCCAGTACTTCTCCCCCGCAGCGATCACGTTGGGCGTCTTCTCCGGGTCCCGGCATCCCAGCACCTTCAGCCCCTCGCGCACGCCGTACGGCGGGTCGCACACGATACCGTCCATCCACCTCCTCCTCACCAGCGGCTTGTTCGTCAGGTCTGCGGTGAAGAACTCCCCCACGAGCTGCTCCAGGCCGTACTGCGCAAAGTTGCCCTTGAGGCTCTTCTGGCCGCCCTGGCCCCGGAAGCTGCGCCCGTCAATGTCGCTCCCGAACGCGAGGGCGCCAAAGTGGGCCGCCGCGACGGGGAAGCTGCCCGTGCCGACGAACGGGTCGTAGAAGATCTTGCCCGGGGCCGCGAGCGCGAGGTTGGCCGTCACGAGCGCGAGCTCCGAGTCCATGGACGTCGTGCTGATGTAACCGCGTTTCTTGAGGTCGTACGTACGGATGAGCTCGCGTGACCCGCCGCCCAGCCAGCGGCCGAGGAAGAGCCTCGTCGGGTTGGGGTCCGGGCGGGCGCCGGCGGGGCGGAACGGCCAGTCCTCGAGGATGGTGAAGGTGGCGTCGGGGCTGCGCATGTCGATGCGGCCCTTGAAGGCAAGGTAGGAGAAGGAGTTGATGAGGGCGACGCGCTCGTCCATGGTGCGCGTGTGCTGGAAGGCGTCGACGAGGAACTTGAACGAGCACTCGGTGTACGACGGCCACAGAGGCTCAGTGCGGGCGCGGACGTCGGCGTGGAGGTCATCGTAGAGGCCCGAGGGCGCCGCGCCCCAGAGCTCGTGGATCGACTGGGTCAGGATGGCGCGGCGCACGAGCGCGCGGGCGGCCTCGGCGGAGGGTACGTTGACGATGCAGAAGGGGTTCTTCGGGAGGCTGTTAGTCGAGAGGCCTGGGCAGGATATCGGGCGTGATCTTGGGAGGAGGTGAGGGGCGGGGATGAAAAGAGCGCACTTCGTCGGAATACTCCAGGATCTTGAGATCGATGCCCTCGACCACAGCCAGAGCCTTGAGCTCGGCTAGCCGAAAGGACTCGTGGAACTGGGAGAAGCGGACGAGGCAGTCCATTTTGAGGGTGACACGAGGGGTCCTCGCGAGAGAGCCTGAAGCCGTCTGTCGTGATGAGTCTTAGATGATGCGTGCGTCTCAGGGTCCAGATTACAAGGTCGTTATCTCATGTCAAATAATTTTTGAAGAATTCAATTGTGAGACTTGATCATTCGCCGCCGTCCTGTCTCAATGCGAAATAACTCAAAAATTAAAGAAAAAGTCAAGACTTGAGTGAGTTCGTGAGGAGATGGTCGACTTCTGCTGATTCAGTTCTGTGGCAGACGTTTTGCGCGGCCAATCAGCGGGTCATAATCTTCCAGGTGGAACCTCTCTCGGTCTCTTGTCTGTCTGTCTCGCACCAGACGCAGTCCTGCTCTGAACGACCGCTCGCGACTTCCTTGTGAACAGCACCAGACAGACAAAGCGGGCTAGCCTCTCGTAGTTTTCAAGATGCTTTCATTCGCAGAGCCAAGCTTATATCAGTCGCCGAGATGCTCCGTCACGTACGGGACAATGGCGCATGTCGAGCCTAAGCAGTCACCCACCAAGGGCAAGCCATGGAACACCATCATGGCCCAGGGTTTCAACCACAAGGCGAGTGGCCCTGTCTCATGGACGTCTTTTCCGGATCTCCTCTCTGACAGACATCTCAGGTCGACCTTGTTCTCCCCGAGGAATGCTTGGAGCTGGTCAGGAAAAAGCTGGCGGAGCAGCGCGACCCTCCCGTCTACCACCGCGTCACCATGGCGCTGGGCCAGGTCCTCGACAGCGCTTTCTTCATCGAGTACATCAAGAAGGGTATTTGTGAACCTTTCAGATCGGAACCATCTGCTTGCTAACATGCACCAGGCAACGTCATCATGCTCTCTGAAGGGCGGACCACCGACGACAACGTCTTCTCATTGCGCGAAGGCGAGTGACCAAAGATGAATCACGCGCCGCTCAAGCTGACCATCTCCAGGACTCCTTACAATGTACATGGACAAGGAGACCTACGAACGCGCTGGGCTTGTCGGTAAGCCCTACGGCGTCAAGGGCAAGAGGAGCTTGAAGCCGAGATGGGGTAGGTCACTCATCATCGCCACGCGAGCCTCATGCTCCGAATGCGCTGACAGCGACCAGTTGTGAGCTATCAGTTACGGGATGAGTCGATGCTCCATGGAAAAAAAGGCTTTGATCGCTTGCTATATGCTTGCAAGAATGTCCTCCACCAGCCCGTCACCTGGCTATTCGCCAACCTCGGCGCAGGTACGTCTCTCAGCCTGAACCGTATGAGGTTCGCCAGCTAACGCTCTTAGCACCCACCCCTGACCCGCTGGATCAACACGCTCCCATCAAGTTCACATGCAATCCCGGCATCGTGTCAGATGCTGACGTCGTCGTGCCGTCTCTGACCATCCCTCCTGAGATCATTTCCGAGGGTGATCGATCCGGCTTGGAAGATTTCGCCAGCGAGACGTACGAATGGCTGTCCTTGGTCCGCCTGGAGAGCCCCCGCATCGCCGTGGGCGACAACATCAACTCGTACCTCTCGCGGTATCAAGTGCCCAACGACGCCGGGGCCATTTCGAAAGCCAAAGTCTGCAAGATCACCTGGCAGGGCTTCCTTGCTTCCGACTGGGTGCGGGCGTTGCTGATTGACGTGCTCGCAACGGTGCCCTCCCGGACGTGGATCTCCTTCAGCGCCACTTCCTTCTCAAAGGGCATCGTGACTGAGAGCGGCGAGATCTCCTTCCTTCGACCGCCAGAGTCTGCAGGTCACTATCTCATGTGGGAAATCCAGGGTCAAGAGGCTTGAACAATTATTCCTGCTTCGGGCGGACGCTCCTTTCATCCGCGAGGCCTTCACCCAACACCGCGTCCTCCACCAGCCGCCTCAGTTCGGCCTGCCCCTCCGGTGTGTGGAAGTCCTCTCTCTCCGCGAGTTGTTCGATGCGTCGCTTGAACTCGGAGTCTACCTCTTCTGGCACCTCCTCCGCCTGGTTCATGCTGCCGACAGACACAGCGAGACCCTCGGGGACGGGAGGCAGCTCGATAGGTGGCGCCGCCGTGTCGTTGGAGCCGTTCGTCCCGGCCGCGGCCGCTGATGTCGTCCTCTCCGTCTCGACGCCCGTCAGGTATTCGGCAACCTCGGGGAAGTCTGCCTCTGCCTCAATCTTTTCCCTGGGCGTGACACCATCGTCGCCTCGAACATGGATATCGGCACCGAACTCCTCGACGAGACACTTGGCCGCATCAACCGTCTCGACGACGAACAGCGCCGTCTCGCCGTCTTCGTCCTTCAGATTGACATCGACCTTGAACTCGTCGAGAAGGGCGCGCAGGAGGTCGAGGTGGTTGTAGCTCGCTGCGGCGTGGACAAGGGAGTAGCCGTGCTCGTCCTGGCCCGAGGCGAGACTAGGGTTCTCGCGGAGGAGGGGCAGCAGGGCCGGGCTGTTGTCGGCGGCGAGAAGGTAGGGATTCTGCGCCATCCTAGAGCTTCGTGGTCTCGGGGCTCTCTAGTGAGCGTATGTATTTGGCCTCAATGGAATGTCCTCAAACGTTGGTGCAATCGGATCAGACTTCTGCCGTTCGACGGTGGCGGCAAGCGCGAGATGACCTTTTCGATGGAGCTTGCGATGGAGGGGGGAAATTTTCTGCCGTGGAGGGGTCCTCAGCCCGGTGTGACGCATATCCCCGCAATGCCCGCCTGTAGCGGCCTCACCGCCTGCCGGATGCACCGCTTTAGGTGGGCTGCGGTCTGTGCGCATAGGCCTCAGCCCCTGGAGATACAGGGCGGATGCGCCCACCGAAGCTGAGGCCGCAATCCAGAGGCAGTCGTATCAGGCAATATCAGGCAGTTTCCAGGCGCATTTCTCGGCGTGACTCTCCTGACGGGTGAGATTGCTCCTTGCTGACGACCAAGCACTCTCTCGCCACGAACATCGACTTCCTTCATCCTCCTGCGACATCTTGACCATTGGGCTGCTAGTACCACACGCACAGTGACTCACTCTCAGGTGTTCACTGCCTTCTTCACCCCTCCCTCATAAGACGACCGCAGCCGGTCATCATAACATTCCGTGGCCTCATTACTTTGCCTGGATGAACAGAGCTGCTCGCTTACTCTGCACACTACGAGGAGCCGCTTTCTACACATCAACTTCACCCAAGCACTACAAGATAACCGGCCCATCTCGAAGCTTCACCACCGCTCTCATCGCACCCATGGCTGCCATCGGTGGAGCCCAGCCCGCCCCTCCCAGGGCGCCTTACATCCCACAGGATGTCCAGTCAGTCGCACACATGGTCCAGGGCCTCGATGATGCGAGGAAGAACAAGAAAAAGGGCCAGGCCATGTGCAAGCGCTCCACCTTCGAAGTCAAGGGCACGCCCATCACCGTCGACTCCTGGAAGATGCAGGAGCAGGACTACAAGAAACGGGACCTTCCGACGTACGCCCGCGGTCTCTTCACCACCAGGAATTCACGGAAGGAGCCCGAGATTGCTGTCCGAGGCTACGACAAGTTCTTCAACGTCGGCGAGGTTCACGAGACAAAGTGGGAGAACATCCTCAAGAGGACGAAGGGCCCATACGAGCTGACCCTGAAGGAGAATGGCTGCATCATCTTCGTCTCCGGTTTGGAGGACGGCACCCTGCTCGTCTGCAGCAAGCACTCGACCGGCGAGAGGAGCGATGCCGATCTCAGCCATGCCGTCGCGGGAGAGAGGTGGCTGGAGAAGCAGCTGGCGGCGAACGGAAAGACAAAGGAGGATCTCGCCCGCGAGCTCAGGTCTCGCAACGCTACCGCCGTAGCCGAGCTTTGCGACGACTCTTTCGAGGAGCACATCCTGGCGTACGGGCCTGAGAAGGCCGGCCTCTATCTCCACGGCATCAACCTGAACCTCCCCGAGTTTGCCACGTATCCCAGCGTGCACGTTCAGAGCTTCGCCAACGACTGGGGTTTCCAGCAGGTTGGTCTCATTGTCATGGACGACATCAACCAGGTCAAGGCCTTCCTGGAGGACTCTGCAGAGACGGGAGCGCACGACGGACGCGATGTCGAGGGTTTCGTCATCCGTTGCCAGGAGTCCTACGATCCCGGTGTCAAGCCCTACCGCGACTGGTTCTTCAAGTTCAAGTTCGAGGAGCCCTACCTCATGTACCGACAGTGGCGCGAGTGCACCAAGGCCATGATCTCGGGCAAGCCGCCCAAGTTCAGGAAACACGTACAGATCACCGAGGAGTACCTTCTCTACGCCCGCAAGCGCCTCAGCGCCGACAAGACCCTCGGCCAGCTGTATCAGGCGAACCACGGAATTATTGCCCTGAGGAACGATTTCCTCGCCTTCAAGAACATGAAGGGCTCCGATGCTGCGAACCTTGAGCTGAGCGCCCCTGATACTGCCGGCATCAACACCGATGTGACACGCGACGTCATCCTGGTTCCCATTGCGACGATCGGCTGCGGCAAGACGACGATTGCCATTGCCCTGACACATCTCTTCGAATGGGGTCACGTTCAGAACGACAACATCACGGGCAAGGCGCGCCCGCCCCGATTCACCAAGGCGGTGCTTGACCTCCTGCAAGACACTCCAGTCGTCATCGCGGACCGCAACAACGCACAGAAGCACGAGCGGAAGCAGATCCTCACAGACGTTCAGATCCAGCACAAGGACGCGCGCCTCGTTGCCCTCTACTTCAACCATGACTCTTCCAACATTGAGGCGGTCCGCCAGGTCACCCAGCAGCGAGTGTTGACACGCGGAGACAACCACCAGACCATTCACGCCGCCAGTGACCAGAACAAATTCCTCGGTGTCATGGCGGGATTCATCGACCGATTTGAGCCTCTGGTTCCCTTCTCGCGCCCGGATGACGGATTCGATGCGGTCATCAACCTCGACCCCACAGCGGAGAGTCGTCAGAATCTCGAGACTGTCGTGACAGAGCTCCATCGCATCTATCCTAACCTTTTCCAGCTCCCGTCGGCGGAGAGGATGGACACGGCAATGCAAGCCGCCCTCAGTCAGTACCAGCCCGGCCTAAAGCATACGATTCCCGACCGTGGCGGCCGCCAGAACAAGGGCGGCCAGCAAGCACAGCAGCCCAAAAAGGCAAAGAAGAAGCCACTCGAGTACTTGTCCGTTGATGTCCCCGCCACTCAGGTCAGGGCCATCCTGGACCAAGCTTTCGACAAGGTCGGCAAGGAAACGTCCCGCTTCTACAAGCAGCTCAGCCAGACGCGACGCATCCAGCCCAAGTTCCACGTTACGTTGATGCACCGTGCGTCCTCGAAGGAGCACCCCGAACTGTGGGAGCGCTACACCAAGGCTGTGGCCGATGCGGAAGCCGCCAATACAACGGCCCTAGCACCAGCCCTGGGCTCTTGCGGCGTTGAGCTCGAGAGGGTAAGTCTTTCTGGTCTCCAATGTAGATGTGAAGCCTAGCTAACGATCCCTCAGGTCGTCTTCAACGATCGCGTCATGGCCATTGTGGTCAGGCTGAACGACCAAGACCAGGCGTGGCAGTGCGTCAACCCGATTGCGCACATCACGGTTGGCACTCGAGAGGACGGCATCAAGCCCAAGGAGAGCAACGACCTGCTCGCCCGCTGGCTGAGCGATGGCGTGGGTGAAGAGACGGGCATTTGGGAGGTCGTGTTTGAAACCAAGCAGACGATCGATGGGTCTGTTCAGGGAGTGATGTCCAGGTAGAGGACGTCTCGTGGCATCAAATGAGGAGCCCTATGCAAGGCGTTTAACGAAGCCCGGCGATGCAGTGTACATAGCTGCTTGTGTTTTGAGCATACTAGGGGCAGGAGGATGCACCAAAAGTTCTCCAGCGTGTCAAGTAGCATTGATGGGAGACGACAGACAAAAGTTTATGATTAAAGACATGACGAGGTTCAATTCCAGCTCCGATATCTCGCTGATGCCGTACGGTTCAATTTTACTTTGGCGGCTGTGGCCCAGTAAAGAGATGGGAATGCGTTGTCAGATCAAGTGCAAGTGCTGGGGCTACACCGAAACTCACCGGTATGGCCAGTGTGGGTCGACGCACGGTCCACATGAAATTTGTCCACCTCCCGGGCGAGCTTCAACTCTCGACATGGCCTGAACTTTTTGAAGCCTCCGTTTCTCTGAAGCAGCTCAGCCCCATCTGTCACAACGACGTCCAGGTAGGTTTGACACGAATTAATCTTTGCGTGGCCATTGCTGACACCGTCTAGGATGTCTTCCAGAATACCACGCCACGCGAGCAAGGCTCTGCGCCAGGTCGCCCAGACCTCACGAACATCCTCCATCACGGCATCACGGGCCCTCTCGACCTCCTCCTCGACCCAATATGCCACTACGGCGGTAGCCTCGCCGTCGTCTTCTTTCAACATTCCCAGCTCCTACGTGTCCCCGACGAAACCTCCCTCGGCTCGCCCCTCGGAGACGCGCAAGTCTCAGCTCATCCGAACCTACACGTCCCTCCTGCGCTCCGCGCCCCTCGTCCTCTTCCTCCAGCACAACAACCTGACGGCGCAGGAGTGGGCCACGATCCGCCGGGAGCTCCGCGCCGCCCTCTCCGCCGTGCCCGCGCCGGCCGGCCAGACGGTCGACATCGTGCCCGACGTGACGCTCAACGTCCTGCGCACGCGCATGTTCTCCGTCGCCCTGAAGATCGTCTCCTTCTTCGACGCCAAGGCCGCGTCAGCAAAGACGCCCCTCGTCCACGACCTCTCCGAGGCCGCCTACAACGCGGTCAAGGAGGTGGACATCCCCGAGAACTCGAGCTACGCCGAGGTCGCGCCGCTCCTCGTCGGGCCGACCGCCGCCCTCGTCTTCCCGGCCGTGTCGCCCGCGCATCTCGCCGCGGCGCTGAAGGTGCTCGCACCCGGGCCGGCCGGCAGCGCCACGGCGGCGCCCACGCGCAGGAAGAACCCCGGGTACTACGAGCCCGCGTGCCAGAACGGCCTGGCGAAGCTGCTGCTCGTCGGCGGCCGCGTCGAGGGCAGCGTGTTCGACGTGGACGGCGTCCGGTGGGTCGGCGGCATCCAGGGCGGCATGGAGGGTCTGCGGGCGCAGCTCATCGGCATGCTGCAGTCTGCCGGCCTGGGTCTCACGAGCGCGCTGGAGTCCGGTGGCAAGAGCGTCTGGTTGGCGCTTGAGGGCCGCAAGGTGCAGCTCGAGGAGGAGCAGGATGGCGGCAAGAAGGAGGAGAAGGCGGAGGAGAGCAGCTAGACCGCTGCCAGGTGTACTATTGTATGATAGGGGCATGCGGGCGTTGTATGAACAGAAGTGTACCATGCTCGCAGAGGCAGCATGTCGATAGACGGGAATGTCTGCAACGATTGTAATTTTGCCGTCACTGAGGTGCACCCGTGCCATTTTAGTTTCTCGCATGACACTGTTCATCATTGTTTCCGTCTGCAACACATCGCTCAAGTAAACCTGTGTACATGTAGAACTCGGCATTTGATACGGAAGCGCCGTGATCGATAGGCATACCATCAACGCTGTAGGCCCCACTTCCCCAGGGGCTAGAGGTAGGGACGCCGGGACGGAAGCTGAGCCTCGCCCTGCCCGCATGAAATGAACAGCAGGAACAGCGCTCGGCCCGACATCCGGACCCTGGACCGTCGCATCCATCGTCCAACATTGATTGCGCTGACGTATCACCTCGTCAGCCCTCACCATCCGACTGAGCTACTAGGCAACGACGACATCTACGATCTCTTCGTGGTACGCTGACTATCGAGCTTGATCCTCAATTCCGGCCCCGCGACATGCCATCGCCATCATCACCCTAAGCCGACCACTCGACACCTCACGACCCGACCGTACGCACGACACGATGGACTTCGCACCCTACCAGTCCTCCCCGCCGGAGCACGAGCGCGCCCTCTCTCCCCAGCCGACATCGCCCCGCGCCTCTGCCGATTTCCGTCGCCCGTTCTCCCCTCCCACGGCCGCGCCTGCTGGCTTCCAATACCAGTACCAGCAAGACCAATACAGCCAGCCGTCGCCGCCACCGCTACAGCACCCGCAGCCGCAGCGCGGATGGCAGCCCAGCTTGCCCGGAGCCTACCCGGGGGCCGACGCGCACCGCGAGGGCGTCAGCGAGTTTGACACGAGTCTGGGGATCCGGCTGGACTACGAGGCCTCTGCGGCGTATCTCGCGCTGCCGCCGCTGGGTGCCATTCTGCTGTTGATCGGAGAGCGGAATAGCGACTACGTGAGGTACGACGGCGCTCGCAGCTTCGGATGCCCCTCTCGCGCCTCCTGCTAACAGGGTAACGCAGGTTTCACGCGTGGCAGGCGAGTCTCCTGTTCACGGCGATCCTCGTGATCCATCTCATCTTCTCGTTCTCGGGGTTCCTCAGCTGGGTCTTCTTCATCGGAGACCTGTTCCTCATGGTGTGGCTCGCGCTGCGGGCGTATCAGGACGCCGACACGCTGGACAGGTTCGAGGTTCCCATCGTGGGCCGCATAGCAAGCAACATTCTGGACGACGAGTAGGGGTGCACGCCGGCATGGAGAGGCAGAGCGGGCCGGGTCTGATCAAATGTTGATGTTGTATTAGTGGGCGTGTCGGCATTCTGTCTGGCGCTGAGAGCATCTTTATACCCCTTCCGAGGTGTCGCGTGCTGGCAGCTGTCGAGGCCTTGACGTTGTACATAGTGCCATGCCACCGCTTTGGCTGCGCTGGCGTTTGAGCATCGCTGGAGTTACAACAATGCTATCTCTTTCTTTGAAGCTGCCAAGCTCAGATCTGTCGTAACGTGCAAATACAGTGCATTTGGGGCTTTGCACGGCCTGGGATCATCTTTCCTCCACAAGGCTCCGTCCGGCTCAGGTCGCGCACGGGCCAGGGCCAGGCCAGGCCAGACAGATGATTACGCGACGTTGCTTGCCTTGCACCTGCAGCTCAAGGCTCGATGCAGCTCTGAAGCTTTCCACATCCGCCGCTTCGACCTCCAGCACACAACACACACGACGACATCCCACCACAGGCTCTCCATCACAACTCGGCCGCCCCCCTTCGCGACATCTTCGACTGAATACACTTAGCCCGGCTTTACCCCCTCTGCACCGCACCCCTCGACCCGCCACTCCACCCTCAACATGTCGTCCCTCGAAGACCTCGGCGACCTCAACAGGCGGGATCAGGACGACAAGAAGAAGGACGACGGCGACAAGGACAAGGACAGCAAGGCCACGGTCACCGATGCCAACGGTGATGCCGACATGGAGGATGCGGAGGCCGACGAGGACATTCTGGACGACGAGATTCTGGGCCTCAGCACCCAGGACATCCAGACCCGGAAGCGCCTGTTGGAAAACGACTCCAGGATCATGCGGAGCGAGGTGCAGCACTTGACGCACGAGAAGGCGACGATGGGCGAGAAGATTAAGGAGAACAACGATAAGATCGCCAACAACAGGTACGTTCCCCAAACGACGGGAGCACGCCCCGTTCGCCGGCGCTCGGCCGCCCTTGCTGACTGTTTGCTTTTCCCAGGCAATTACCGTACCTCGTCGGCAACGTCGTCGAGCTGCTCGACCTCGACCCGACAGCAGAGTCCTCCGAGGAGGGCGCCAACATCGACCTCGATGCCACGCGCGTGGGCAAGTCCGCCGTCATCAAGACCTCCACACGACAGACCATCTTCCTGCCGTTGATCGGCCTCGTCGATCCCGCGACCCTGAAGCCCGGCGACCTCATCGGTGTGAACAAGGACTCGTACCTGATCCTGGACACCCTCCCTGCCGAGTACGATAGCCGTGTCAAGGCGATGGAGGTCGACGAGAAGCCGACGGAGAAGTACACCGACGTCGGTGGCCTGGATAAGCAGATTGAGGAGCTCGTGGAAGCCATTGTCTGGCCGATGAAGGAGGCCGACCGTTTCAAGAAGATCGGCATCAAGGCTCCCAAGGGTATGTTGTGTTATTTGCGCCCTCGCCCGCCCATGCGTGCGACTGACAAGACTAGGTGCCCTGATGTACGGCCCCCCCGGAACCGGCAAGACGCTCCTGGCGCGAGCCTGCGCTGCCCAGACCGACGCCACCTTCCTCAAGCTTGCCGGCCCCCAACTGGTGCAGATGTTCATAGGTGATGGTGCCAAGCTCGTGCGCGACTGCTTTGCTCTGGCCAAGGAGAAGGCGCCGGCGATCATCTTCATCGACGAGCTGGACGCCGTCGGCACGAAGCGATTCGACAGCGAGAAGAGCGGTGATCGTGAGGTGCAGAGGACCATGTTGGAGCTTCTCAACCAGCTCGACGGCTTCGCGTCGGACGATCGCATCAAGGTGCTGGCGGCCACGAACCGAGTCGACGTTCTCGACCCCGCGCTGCTGCGATCCGGTCGTCTCGACCGCAAGATTGAGTTCCCGCTGCCAAACGAGGAGGCTCGCGCGCAGATCCTCAAGATTCACTCGCGCAAGATGAGGGTGGACCCCGCCGTCAACTGGGACGAGCTGGCGCGCAGCACCGACGAGTTCGGCGGTGCCATGCTCAAGGCTGTGTGCGTGGAGGCCGGCATGATCGCGCTGCGCGGTGGAAAGGAGAAGATCGGCCACGAGCACTACGTCGATGCCATTGCAGAGGTCCAGGCCAAGAAGAAGGACGTATGTACCCCCCGGCGAGTTCTTTTCATACTGATACGCAAGCTGACATGACGATAGACGGTCAACTTTTACGCTTAGAGAAAGCGACGTCCTAGGAGACAAACTACGGCATCTCAGGCGTCGCGCGCTCCCGGAAACGGCCCCGACTGCTCAGGCGATGCGCAGGGTTTCTGGACCCAGGAACAGGGGTGGCATAGAGGATCCAGCTGCAATAGACCTTTGTACGATTACCACGAGCAGGCTTGCTGCTCACATAGGCGGTGGAGGAATCCAGGAGCATGAGGCTCGAAGCGTTGTTGCAACCGCCCGGTGCTGTCATGGTCTGATGAAGTGACTGTTTTGGGAAAGGAGCTCGGCAGCGTTCAAGAGGGCATTTCCTGAACTGTAACGCGCCCTCCCGGAGATTTGGTTTGGATGCTGCACATTGCTATCTGGGTGACCAAGAAGGTGAGCCAAATCTTGGATGCCACCTCGTTACGTGGCTTGGCAAAACAGCGTCATCCGGTTGCCTCGTTGAACGACGTGGCACCCGCCCGGCCGCCTCGCATCGTGGCTTTCCTTCGAATTCGTGTTCAGTTCAAAGACGGCAACCCGTTCTGCCCCTTTGCCAGGCGCGCCGCAGGGCGATCGTTACCCTCGCTGGGGCGTGGCGCGCTAGCACCCCGTTGCTCGTGGCGTCCCAAACCTTTGAGCCTGAAAGTCGTGTTACATCGCGGGAATGCGTGTGGCGAGAATTGTCCTGCGAAGAGAGGGAGCCCGAGCGTCCACACAATTGTTTTCCTCCTGTGCGGAACGATGCGATGGGCAAGCGGCACGTCGTTGGCACGGGTCGGGCAGGCCATGACGTGATCGTCGCCTGTCCGGGGCATGTCGCCGTGCCGGCGGCATTAGCCGGGGCTCCTTCCGGGCTACGGCCGCGATAGTCACAGCTCATCTCTCGGCGATGGACCAGAATTGCCATCGGCAATTCGCACCATGTCGTGTGGGCTGAACGTAGAGGCAACTTCTCTCAGCTCATTCGTCCCTATTCTTAGGAAAAGCTTCGAGCAACAAGCTGAAAAAAAAGGTAGATCCCCTCGCGAACAACGTGTAAACCCTCAATGTACGACGATCTCTGCCCCGGATTCACGCCCTCAGCCACAGCCATCGACAGGAGAAGAGCGCCACAATCACATTTCGCCTGCCCCAAGGAGGACAGGAGGGCGGCGATCTCATCGCACATGAATGCCAAGGCGGCGATAGTGTGGCTGCCGGCAGATATAACGCAGGGGGGGCCATAACCCCCAAATCAAGTTCTCCATTCGACTGACGACCACTCGTTCGGGGGAATGTTGCATTCATGACGGCTGGAAGGGGAGCCTGGCTTGACGGTCTGGGATGCCGTCGACCAGTCGTTCCCCAATGCCACTCGAGAGTCGGGCCAGGGCAGGGCCAGAACAGTGTGCTCGTCTTGTCGATTTGTCCATAGTTGACATGGGGATGATGCGGTGACGAAAGCTCAGTGGCTAGCTAGCTGCCGAGTACTTTCTCATTCCCAAACGTCCCTGACCACTTTGACTGCTTTAGATGCCTCCCCTGCAGGCCCTTACACATGTGCTGACCACTAACAACGTGCTCCGTATTCTTACCAAGCCCGCGGTCGTTGAATCTGTCCCCCGTTGTCTCACTGCCACATGCCCACCACGATGTGGCACAACGAGCCGACCTTAACGGACATGGGTCCCGGAGGCGACTGCCAATCTTTACTGGGGAGCTGGCCCTATCATGAACGGGCCGCCACCTGGGTGGCTTGCGAAAGCGGTGACCACATAGCGTTGTATCGGACAAGTCCACTTTCGTCACCAAATTTTACCGGTTTTATGCTGGGCGGTTCCCGAAGCATCATTTGCGCATCGACGAGCGCCCAAACCCATGACGGCCGGAGATTTCTTTCAGCTCGAGAGGTCCGTCTGCGGCTCCGCATCCAGGCACGATCATCGACACGCCAACGCTTCTGGCCAATGCGACCCCAGGGCAGGGATCCCAGCGATGGTCGGTTCCCCAGTCTCAGGGGCTGCCGTGCCTCTTCCTGCCGCCGCTCAGCCAGGAACGCCCCTCTCGCCTCTGTTCAGTCGGGTCTGCCGCGTGTTGGGATGCTCATCGCTGCCGATCTCTCTCTGATGGTCGTTATTGATATGGGACGGAGGCGGCTCAATGTTGCCATCTCGAGTTGACATACGTGCCAATGAAGGCTCGATGTGAGCTTGGCCCCTGGCCAGCTGGTGATGATCCTCAACTCCAGCCCCTTTTCCTGAAGATAGGACAGTAAACCTCCCCCTCCACCGCCCGGCCCCCGGCTAGGGAGTCGTGGCGAGCTGTAGACCAAGAGTGCTAGATGCCTTGGGATTCCTGGGATGTGATGAAAGCCGCAGGTGGCAAAGGAGGCGCCAAGGGGGGACCTCTTGTGATGTAACGGTACGCCTTGAGAATGCGTTGAGCTCTTGATCCCGACAGGGGAGCGCACGGTGTTGAGTGTTTTTAGGGGCCGGCGCGATCGTCCAAGCACATCGTCATGCTCTCAAGGAGAGGGTATAACCGAGTCACCTAAGACTTTTGGTCTATCACGATGTCACCCTGGCTCGGCTGAGATGTTGCGACTGGAGTAGAGCACTTGACTTCACGGCTGCTCACATGCTGGGCATGTGAGCTTGATAGCCTCCCCGTCATCGAGACAACACGATGAAGGGCAGGCGGCAACCGTGTATAAAACGGAGCCATCCCAACCTCATCTCATCGTTCTCCCTCTTTCTCCCCATCAGCTCAAATCACAAGCCTCATCTTCCCAGACCAAACCATATCTCCATCTACCACAAGTCCTCCCATCAACACAACCCAAACCGCCAACATGCAGTTCTTCACCATCACCAGCGCCCTGTTCGCCTCGCTCGCTCTCGCGGCCCCCGCCGTTGAGCAGCGCCAGGTCTACATCCCCTGCACCGGCCTCTACGGCACCGCCCAGTGCTGCGCGACCGACGTCCTCGGCGTCGCCAACCTCGACTGTGGCCAGCCCCCGGCGGTCCCCACCAACGCGTCTGAGTTCCAGGCCACCTGCGCGACCATCGGCCAGCGCGCGCGATGCTGCGTTCTGCCCATCGTGAGTTGCCCCCACCCCCCTCTGACGACGAGCCGCAGCTGACAGTGTGATGTAGCTTGATCAGGGCATCCTGTGCAACAACCCTGCCGGTGTTGAGGAATAAGTGACTGGCTTGGCAGTTGGTGGAGGGCTGTCCAGGCAGCAGTCGGATGATGTATAATTAGGAGGTGTACCGGTTAAGAAATGAACGCTTTATGGAACTCTTCCTCTCGGAGCCGTCTGTGAAACCGCACGGCGAACACACCGGCCTTCGATGTGTGCGCGTGAAGGGGACGACGGACCAGAATCTTGCTGCAAGCCTGATCACAAGGCTCCGTAACTGTGAATCCCAAGCTAAGACAAGATGGTGTTGATGATCCTGACAAGTGACGGGCCAGACTCGCACAAACCTGAGACTCAATGTCCTGCTGCCATGACAGGGCTACACAATGACGATGTCTTGGTGACACCGGCCGGTGTGGTCGGATCGTTAAAGGCAGATTTGCGCTGCGTTATGAGAGTATAGTGCTTAGTCGCTGATGAGTTGCACCAATGCAAGGATTTAAGTACCCAATTGTGGCGTTGTGGCTGCGAGCCTGCAAACGCACCACCCATGACATCACCGGAGCATAAGCTCCCAACCGCGCCGGGGCGCGACGTCATGCCACAGGGCAAGCTCCCAAAGAGCTCCGTGAGTGGCCAAAGAGCTCCTGTCATCGCGATTCGAGCTGGTCATCGCGACATGTGGCACGACCTCTGGTGTGCTGGACTGCCCTGTTGTCGGGGGGATTCTGGTGGGAATTTCTGATTGTGCTCCGGGCGATTCCCTGGCTGGACCGCCCAACCTGGTCGCTGTCTCTCTCTGGCCTGGCTGGGATCGCTGGCAAATCGAATCGAATCCGCTGGTGAGACACCCCCCCCCCCCCCAAGAGTGACGGCATTCATCAGTCACATCATCAGCCACAGTGAGCTCCTCCCGCTTTTCGTTCCCCGCGAGTACTCCTGCCTGTTGTGCCCGTAGCTCCTGCCAAACATTTCTGGCCCGCCACAACAAAGCGACGGGCGAGTGACGTGATTGATTCGTCTGCCTTCCATCAGCCCAAGCTTCCGTCCCCCTCGCTCCGCAGTCTCCCTTCTCCCGCCACGAACGACGTAGGAACTCAGCTCTCCACCAACAAAACCATCAAACCTCCCTTGGCGATTCACTTCCGCCGTCTCCTTCCTCCTCTACTCATCCCTACAGCTCCTGGCATTCACTGTCAACCATCACTACACGCATCATCGCTGCACTTCTTCATTGGAAGATACACATTACGCAGTCACCATGCGTTTCCTCTCCACCGTCTTGACGGCGGCTCTGGCAACCCAGAGTGTCGTCGCCAGTACATGGTTCTCCAAGGCCGGTGAGTGCACCCGTCCAGGGACGAGTCGAAAACCTCGGAAAATGCTGACATCGCCTCCTCGCAGCCTACAACAAGTGGCATGAGACCGAGCTCGAGCGCTGGCTCTCCGACCACGACGTTCCCTACCCCACTCCTGCGGACCGCAAGGACCTCGAGAAGCTCATCCAGGACAACTGGGAGAACTACGCAGTCAAGCCCTACAACTCTTGGGACACCGACAGCCTCCAGTCCTACCTCAAGGCCAAGGGTGTCGAGACCCAGAAGGGCGCCGAGGCCAGCAAGGACTCTCTCGTCAGCCAGGTCCAGTCATCATGGTATGAGACTGGCGATCAGGCCCAGAACGCTTGGGTCAACGTCAAGGACTGGATCTTCGACACCTGGACCGAGAGCGAGCTAAAGGAGTTCGCCGACAAGCACGGCATTCCTGGTGAGTTTTGTGATTCCTGCCTCAATGACGTAATGCTTTACGTGTGACCCCATCTGACGCAACCCCCAGTTCCTCAACCCCGCAAGCGTGACAGTCTTCTCCAGAAGGTTCGCGCCAACTACGAGACCGCTGCCCAGAAGGTCAACGGTGCCGCCGCTTACCCCGGAAACTGGCTGTACGAGACCTGGTCTGGTATGTTGCTTGCTTCTAGTACTGTGAACCGTGCTAACCCAGTCTCCAGAGTCTGACCTGAAGGAGTGGCTCGATACCCACGGCTTCCCCGCTCCCCAGCCTTCCAACGTGAGCACGCCTTGCCTGAAAAGTCTAGGGACATGACTGACCATTGCAGCGCGACCGTCTCATTGCCTCTGTCCGTCGCAACTCTCGCCTCGCCGGCCTCAAGCTCCAGGACCAGGCCGCCAGTGCCACCGCCAGCGCCCAGAAGGCCTACGCCACCCTGACCGACCAGATCATTGACGCCTGGAGCGACTCTCAGCTCAAGGAATTTGCTGACAAGAACGGCATCAACGGTACGTCAAGAGATCGCCCGACATTCTCTGACCTCATCGCTGACTGGCTCAGTTCCCCAAGGCTCCAAGACCAACGAGCTTCGTGCTCTCGTTCGCAAGAACCGCGCCGACTTCCTTAACGACAACATCTCCGGCAAGGCCGCGAGCGCTTACGGCGCCGCCACCTCCAGCGCGGGCAACCAGTACGCCCAGGCCACTGACAAGGCCTCGGCCGCTGCCCAGGAGGCTTTCGGTGAGGCCGTCAACTTCTGGTCTGAGAGCCGCCTCAAGGGCTACCTCGACGCCCGTGGCGTCCCCGTTCCCCAGGGTTCCAACACCGATGAGCTCCGCGCTCTTGTCCGCAAGAACTCGCACAAGGCTGCCACCGGCTGGAGTGCCTGGACTTACGACGACTTCTCCCTCGAGAACCTGAAGTCTTACCTGGCCAAGAACGGCGATGCTGCCTCCAAGAAGCTCGCCGAGCAGAAGGATGTCACCCGCGATGAGCTCGTGAGCGCTGCCCAGTCCGGTTACGCTTCTGCCTCCGCCGCCGGCGGTGAGACCTACGCCTCTGTCACCAGCTACCTCGCTCAGGCCACCGGCTCCGCTAAGGGCAGCGTCTTTGACACCTGGAGCGAGAGCGAGCTGAAGCACTACCTCGACAGCTACGGCATTCCTGCCCCCCAGACTTCGACCCTTGATGAGCTTCGTGCTGCCGCTCGCAAGAACTACAACTTCTTCAAGCACGGCACCTCCTCGCCTTCCGAGACCATCTTCGCTAAGATTGGAGACTCTGTTCGCGACACCTTTGCCTGGTTCGCCCACCAGGTCGGTATTGGCGCCGACGCGGCCGAGCAGAAGGCGTACGAGGCCGAGAAGAAGGCCAAGGCAGAGCTGTAAGCAGCTCGCCTCGTCACATCACACTACGGAGTCTGTGTCATGACGGACTGAATGACGCGGGTGTGTGCTGGTCTTTCATTTCATGGATTCACGAAGGATGACAAAATTGGCTTTCCGTTTGCTCTTGTTGACTTTCGCCTTGCGTTGCGACATGTTTCTTGATTTGGGGAACGGTTCAGGGTTTCGTTCCGGTATCGCGCAAGGTGGGAATTGAACCGAGTGGGATGGCCCACGGCCTCCTTTTGCTTTCCGATGATCGGTCGTGAGTGTAAAGTAGCGTTTTGAGAGGACACTAGGTCCTTAATTGATCATGACCACAAAACGACGTGCATTTTTTGGAGGGGTTATTCTCGTGATGAGGTGTCGTCGTCGTTGCACATTTACCCGGCGAGCTTGGTATGGCAAGCTTGAGACTTGTTCACACTCTAGTTTGAGGATCTCGCATCAAGACAAAGGCAGGAACATTCCAAGTAGCAACATCGGGCTTCTACCCTTGACTGCCATATACACGCATGAGCCCTGGCCTCACAATGTGTCATTACGATGGTTTTCGTCAACAAATCTGAGCGTTGGTCCTGCTCACCCCATAATATCCTGCATTGCTCTCATGAGCTCTGATCCTGCTTATGCGTCTGGTAGTGTCTGCAAAATTAGTCGAAGCTGAGCTCAGACTACAGCCAGTAGGAGGCCAATTGAAAGAGGGACCAGATTACAAGAACTATTACAGGGACGAGGACGTCAGCCCAGCGAAAAAACCGGGCTGGTAACTGGACGACAAAGGCCGGACGTGGAGTGCCGGACGACGACGACGACACGGGCGATGCTAAGAGAGGTCACGATGGAAATCACGGAAAGTACGACGACCGCGAGAGAGACAACATCAATTTCCCCTATCAGGGGACCCTGTCCCCAAACGCCACCCAAACCGAAAACAAAACCAACAGCGGCCTACTCCTCGGCGTCGGCCTCAGCCTCAGCCTCGGCCTTGGCCGCAGCCTTCTTGGCCTTCTTCTTCTCTCTCTTCTTCTTGTTCTTCTTGGCCCGCTGGGCCGCGCCACGGTCGTCGTCGGCGCCCTGCTCCTCGGCATCCTCGAGGTTGACGTCGAGGGTGGCCAGGGCCTCCTGGCTGAGGACCTGGCCGGTGGATCTGACGACCCGGTGGGTGGCGGCCGACTTGTTGAGGAGGACGCCCTTCTTGATCTCGTCGTCGACGGCCTGGTCTATGTCGGCCGCGGTGACGACGCCCTCTCTGGTGAAGTGGGCCTTGAGGATGGCGCGGCTGTCCTCGAGCGTGAGGCTCTCGCCGATGCTGAAGTACTTGGCCATATTCCCGAGGATGCTGTTGTAGTCGAACGCGTTGATGGAGGGGTCACGGCTGCGGGCGGCCTCGTGGTGGTCGGCGCGGTACTTGAGGCGGGCGATCCAGCGGCACAGCGTGTAGCGGGTGAAGGTTCCGGGAGAGCTGTCGAGGGGGAGCGTCTGGATCAGCTCGTCGTAGTCCAGAGCCCACTGGTGGGAGGTCAGCCAGATGGGCCGGAAGAAGCAGAGCTCGTGGTGGTCGTTGGTGACGCCGAGCCCGTACTCGGGGCCGTAGCTGTTGTGCTGGTAGTAGACGAACTGGCGGTGCGTGCCGGCCTGGCGGATCTTCTCGGCGCCCGCAAAGGCGGCGGTGCGGAACACGTCCAGGAAGTCCTTACTGAGCAGCTTCCACTCGCTGATGTCCTTGAGGCGGGTGAGCTCGAACGGCACCTTGAGCTTGGCCTTGTCCTCCATGAACTTGATGATGGCGTTGTGGATATAGTGGCCGAGGTGGTAGCGAGCGCGCCGGCGGCCCCTCTCCTCCCAGGGGCACCAGTGCATGGGTGCGTCCTTGAAGGCGGTGGCGACGTAGCTCGAGGCCATGCGAGTCTTGACAAAGACGTCGAACGGGAGGACATATTCGGTCCAGCCGTACTTGGCGCAGTGCAGGTCGATGATCCACTCCTGGGTCTGGCCCTTGGGACCGGTAGGCTTGAGCTTGCAGTAGAGGACAGGGTGAGGCCAGAACATGGGATTCTTGCCCCTGTTGACGGTGATTTGGTCGGTCTCTGTGTGGTAGTCGGAGCCGAGATGGAGCACGGTGCCGGCGTTGCGGACGTATACGTACATCTCGACGACTTGGGAGCAATGGGCTGAGAAGGGTCAGTATTACCCGTGAAGAGGTGGCAGAGGAACTCAAGAAGTGGCTTACCATGAAGGGTGTCAATGATAATACCGTGAAGATGTCTGAGGTAGTCATCACCGGCGTCCTGAGCGAGACGGGCAGCCCAGGCTGGGCTGTCGTCGATCTTGTTGATGTATTTCTTGGGGAAAACCGACTCGCCGACCCAGGGTTCTTCGCCAGCACAATCGTGCGAGCTGATGCGATTTGGGCCGGTGCTGTCGAGGGGGCCGTCGGGCTTCAGGGCGGCGCTCGCAAAATCCTTGTACTCTTGGATGTGCTCAGAGGACATGCCACTGTACGAGGCCTTCATGAAGATGTCGACCATGCTGCGCAGAAGGTAGGCGCTGCGAAGAAAGCCGCACCGCTGACGGCAAGCGTAGTAGTGCTTGTCCTTCCAGTCCTTCTTGGAACAGGTGCAGTCGCAGTACTGCTGACTGGTGTTCGGGAGCTCGTCGACGAAGCAACCGCCGCACTTGATGATCCGGGGGGCCGGGCCGCGTACAGGCTGTCCCTCGAAAGGCCTGGCGCTGCAGAAGGAGCAGACGTTCCGGTGAGAGGTCAGGTTGATGCTCATGGTTTCCTTGGACAGGAGACGGTCGGGAATAGGAGAGACATAGTCGACGCGGCCGGCGGCGATCCAGCTGCAGTAGGTGATCCACTTGACCTTGCTGCTGACGATAACGTTGCCATGGTCATCGCGGTTGGCTTGATCAAGGCCAGTGGAGCCGACAGGAAGGTCATCGCGGAAGGCCGCAAGGCTCTGCATGAACGCGTTGCGGATGGTGTTGTTGTTCTTCTGCTCGTAGACGGCAAAAGCAGCACGAGCGGCCTGCCACATACCGATGACCATGGGGTCGGGCGAGTGTAGGAGGTTCTTGATGTCCGAGTTGGCAAAGGGCCACAGAGCGTTGGCGAACTTGCGATCGTACTCGATGGCAGAGGAGTCGCTGTCGCGGCCGATGGCGGAAACACCAGAATCGTCTAGCATGATGGGAGGAAGGCTGTCAAAAAGACGGGCGACAGGGTCTCCGGGGAGGCTGTCAAAGGTGAGGTCGCGTTTGAATTCCTTGGGAATGTTCTCCTGCCAGGTGTAATAGTCCAGAGCCGCGATGGCGCGCCGCTCGTCCTGGCTGAGCGTAGCCGTGTTCTCCATGATGTTAGTAGACTGATGGTAACAGAGTGAGACGATCAGGGCGAAGCTTGGGGGTTTGAGGTGAAATGGAAAGGAAGTGGCAGTTGCAGCTCTCGGTGAGGCTTCTGTAGTTGGAGAGTGGGTGATGCCAGAAGTAGGAAGGGCTAATGGATGGGAAAGCAGGAAAATAAGAGCTGTGGAGAGGGTACAGGTACGATACTTAGACTCTGTAGAATGAAGGCTAGGCAGCGCATGCGATGAAGGCGGATCCCAAGGAGACGACGCCGTCGCGATGCGACTGTTTGGTCGCGATGAACGTGCCTGCAACGATAGACTTGTGGATGGACTCTCTATCGTGCAACCAAGGTACCGAGGAAAATAACTTACAGTATTAGTCAGTCCATAGACCAAGGTTAGGGCCTTCTGGAGGTACTTTTTGCCTGGACGTAGCGGATCGGGGAGAACTCTTTTCTCAGCCATGGCGATAATGGTGATGGCGTTGCTAGCTGAGGGCAGGTTTCTGGTACCACAAAAGGGTTTTGCGTCGCGAAGGAGGGTTGTGAACGCTAGGAGCTTGCGGTGGTGCATGAACTTGTTGTTGCGACGCGGTCTTGGTTAGTAGATGAAAAGAGACGCATAGACCAGGACCCTGTGTAAAAGGCAAGAAACATAGCCCTACTTAGATGCTATTGTGAAGCCTCAAGATTGGAAGGTAAGCGCACACTTCGTTGTCTCGCTTATTACACTCACGCTTTCAATTTCGATAGTACCCTTTCTTTCCTGAGGGGAGGGTTGCCGTACGTCTAGTTCTCTAAGAAGCCTGCACTACAGGCTGCTTTCTTCTGCTTTGAGTTGTCCACGATTCTCAGCCTCATGTGAACTACGTTATCCATAAACGTAGTCTGGATTCATAAACTGGAAATAAAGGGAGAACCGAGGGCACATGGGACTATGACGAAGGCTCTTTTCATTGTCAAAAGACTATTGTACAAGACCAGGAGAGGATTCTGAAGCAGACAGTTGCTCCCATCGACTATCCTACTAGCGCTTACCTCTCAAAAAGCAGAAGCAGTTTATATCACCGCGACAATCTGAGCTCTTCAAGACCTTGAGGAAAACATCCAGCCCCTTGAATCTGTGTGATGCTCTTTGACGCATAGGTCAGGCAAGGCCCTCACCAACCGAGCCGCCGACGTGGGAGGTAGCTGGTCTGGTCACAAATGTTAGCGACACGCAAGGTTTCTTGGTTTATCTAAGCGTACCATATACATGTGGAAGCCATCAAGCCACTCAAGAAAGGGATCGTCTGGGTATTCTGCCAAGAGTGGGTTTGCCTGCGGGCATGGAGACAGAGTTGCGTCGGTCACCTCCAAAGCATCATCCTAGGTGCTAGAGATCTCGACCCAGCCGTCATCTGTCACAAAGACATGTCAGCAATTTCCACGCTTCAGTGCCAACGCGACACATGAATTAGCCTTACCAGTGTCGGCGCTCTTGATGTCCTGCTTCTTTGCTGCCTCGAGAGCATGTTCGTCGCGTCGCTCAGGGATCGCGGCACGGCCACAGGCTGAGTTGGCAAGCGCGCTCATACCAGAAACGGGGCTCGAAACCAAGTAGTTGAGGCCTGCGCCAATGGCCGAGGCGGTGCTGAAGGCCTTCTCGTGGAAAGCTTGCCGCATAAGGTGCTTGGGGGGCTTCCAGGAAGTGATTTCGCGCTGAAACCGCACGCGTTCCTCTACCTCGCGTGCCGTTGGGTAGACGAAAGTTGAGGTCTTCTTATGTCTAGGCTGTGAGTCCATGATTGACAGACTTGATGATTTGTCTCTGCCGCGTCGCAAGATTCTGGTAGCTTCAAGCTGCTGGGAGCGAGGGTCGGCTTTTGATCGCGGCGGGGGGTAGTGGAGGAAGTCAAAGTACTGTCGGCTGCGTGCGGCGATGAGGAAGTACGTTAAGGAGAAGAGATCTTGAATGAGGAAGGAGCGAGTTTGTCGCGAGCCAGGTGAGCTATCGAACTGGCCTGGTCTTGGTAAAATTGGAAAGAGCGTAGTTTCGCTGAAAGTCTCTGTATTGCGTGGTCGGTGCGTGAGCCAGCGTGGCTTACTCGCGATAACCCTGACGGTGAATCGATGGCATTGTCCAAGAGTTTGAGCAGAATCTTTCGAGATAATCAAGAATTATACACTAAGAATTGATGGATGGCGTGTTATTGGAGCATCACGTTATTCGGTCACTGGTTTTACGCGACTGGCTGTAAGAGGTGACATCCATGGGCAGGCGTATCAGCTTCAGCAATCAGTGACAACATCGCCACGTAGTATTCTGAGAAGACCAACTTGACTCATGTGTTTAATAGTCAAAATTGTTCGCTTTGCTTGTTAAGGAGGTGGAAGACGGGCAGAGAGGCAGGCGGATGAGGTGCTGCTTGGAGTTTGCACATATTGGCTTGCCGAGACCAGAGAACACCGTGATTACGGTCATTTGTTCTTCCGTGAGAATAAAGCATGCACACCAGAATACAAGCTTGTAAGCCCCCTATAAGACCTGCGAACAAAACACAAGTTCAACCAGTTGATCGTGTCCCACTGGAAGTGTGCTGCTTATCTAAGCGGGAATCCAACAAGTGGACCCAGTGCTCTCACATCTCGCGACCCAGGCGAATCTGGACCCATCACCGATCCACAAGCTCGGCTTCCATCGCACATGGACCTACCTGCGTCTGCCTCTTGCATTGGACCCTGCCTCGATCTAGAGGTGCCAGGACTCTCGCCCAAAACTTGCTCGACGGGGCATTTCTGACGGCCGACCGCTTGTCTGCCAGCCCAGATACCAGTCCGTCTCCGAGACACCAATGCAGTCTCGAAGCTATTCAGACAGTTTGATCCTCAGAAAATTGTGGGCATGACATGTTACGCTCCTTCACACCTTGGCCTAAACGTCGATCACAAGCCAGAGGGCTCGGCACATTCCCGCGGCGGGCGCACGGCTGGAGTCGAGGCCTCATTGACCCTCCCAGTTTGAAGCACTCGACATCGTGGTCTCGACCGAGTGGGCGACCACCACGATCCATGCAGACATGCAGCTTGCTCATCAGACGACCAAGCTTCAGCACCGACTGCGACAGATGTGTTGCTGACAGACTACGACTTGGGCGTGTTTCACGCATGATGGGTCCTCGAAACGCACCCAAAATACACTGCCAGGCGGAGGCGACGAAAGTAGCCTTCTCGAACAGTGAGAACAGACGTCCTCGTCCCAGGATCCAGCCTGCAGCTCGATTGTTCCGTGGCCTAAATTACACCATGATATCCATCGCCGTGGGGCTTTCACGAGCCGTTGCAGTCGTTGCCGTTGCCGATGCCGTTGACGTTCGATGTCAATCAGGTCTGCAGCTGACCTCGACGTCACCTCGGGGCGGCGCAGCTCTTTATGGCACCACGCCGGCGCTCCCATGGCACCACGCAGTTGGACAAGCCCGTGGGGCACTGTGCCGAAGGACACCGAACCGACGCTGGGCCCCCCCGCGAAATGGCGCAACGAGCAACACCATGATCACCCCACGCCCCAGACACTCCAGGCGCTCCACTCGCCGCGAGACGCAAATCATGCCGCCTGATTGGTGGAACCTCATACCGTGGTGCCATGGGACGGTCATCCTGGCCATAACCGAGACGTTGCCGGCGGCGGCTGTGCCCGTCGTGCGCATCATTCGAGGGGGGAGGCCATAGCCTTTAAGAGGTTGCCAGTCCCCTCGCGGGCAGTTGGCACGAGGGCTTGGACGGGGTCTGAAGCTTCATCGATACCCAAGCATCTGCGGCAATAACCATCACGACTGCGAAGAAAGACATTTCCTCGAAAAACAACCACCCGAATATGAACGCCTTCAGGAACACTATGCGCCGCTCTGCATCCCGGGGGTTCTCCACTGAAGCTCGCGTCCACCCCAGCATCCTGCCATACCTGCACACACGCCGTACGAACATGGTCCCTCGATGGTATGTGGCCTGACTGCCTCTTCCTCAGCATCGAGTCGAGTCCAGAAGCTGACCAGCAAAAGGATCCCGTCGACGATTGCCGTCATCGCCCTTGGCTACGCTGCCAACAGCTACGGCCAGGTCCTCAACCAGCGCCGCCTCGCCCGGATTGCGGAAGCCGAGAGGCAGCAGAGCGAGAGCCGTCTCAGGGCATCGAAACTGATGGACGCCTACGGCGACGGAACCAGTCTCGAGAGCCTGGAAAGGGCAGTCGCTTTGTATGAGGCCCAAAACCGGTCATGATGATACCAACACGATGGAGGAGACGGGCGAAGAGACGGAAGCGTTGATACCACGGGGAACTCTGAAGGCATTCATGGCAAGGCGTTTGGGCAGCACACGGCGTTGGGCTTGATTGAGACATGGCCGCGGGAGGCCGCGGGAGCGGGGGAGGGTGCATGCATAGCTGTACAATTTGACACGACGACACCTACGAAGCAGCTTCGAAAATCAAAGGGGCGGACAGCCCATTCCATTTGTTCACACCCTGCTTGTTGAGCGGAATCTGTTGAGGATTGCCCCTCCGTCCGGGAGCTGTCGGCCGGTCGACGACCGAGAGCCCCGCCGCCGTTCTCTTCCGGTGTTGAAGTTTGCACTCGCTTCGGGCCTTCACGGAGGTGCACCCGAAGTCTCGAGGAGCATACGGTCGCGATCGCACGGCCCTGCTGTAAATTGAAGATAGAGGTGAAGCTATCGTGATTGGGCGTTCACGAGTCCGGAGATGCGGGATGCGTGGAGCAGTGTGGGGAGGCGACTGCCGAGTGGAGCTATCTCCGAGGAGGGGGCTCGGCTCGGTCTCGGGCTCGGATGTAAGCACCCACCCATGTGGCTCGTATTTCCAAGAATTGAAGGCGGGGAGAGCTAAGGCTCTAGAGTGTCCGCGATCAGGCACCTTGACTGAAAGGTTCCAGAGGTCCTTTATCATTGGTCATTATCTCCCGATGTTCGAAACTGAGCGTCAACAAATATTGGACGGCTGCTTGTGGCATCCAGATGACGGCCGGCTGGGCTACATTGAGGCTTGGAGCGGGGAGGGGAGTAACGGTAGGCCGCTGGAAGCTCAGCAACAGAATTGCGGAAAGATAATTCGAGACAGGCGCTAGTGACTGCCACAATGGGTACCTCCACGATCAGGAGGTGAACGACTGGCTCTCCCAGAAAGGGAGGTTTGCCATGCCGCCGCTCGGCCAGCCGCGCAGACCACCCAGAGCAGGTATTCGTCTGCTCATGTGTGAGCGGGTCGGCTGGCAACCTTTTGACTTTGCCATGAGTCTTCAATCATTCCTGGCCCTGGAGGAACAGTTTCGCCTGCCGCCCGAAATGCTTCCCATCATCGCTATGAACGTTGGGAGGGAATACTGGAACCTTCGGTTTGAGGATAAAAGCAATGACCAACAGCCAACCTCGATGGGTAAGCCGTAGCATGGACCAGAATAGTGTTCTGAGATACTCACACGTGCTGTAGTTTTCGTATCCAAACTTCCTCAAATGTTCCAGCTTGGAAATCTAGGCCTAACTTTGAATCATTGCTTCAAAACCGGCTCAACTGTGGCCTTCCTCCACGGGTGGCACATCTTCTCTGATCGTTGCCATGTTACCGGGAAACCCATCATACCACATGCGCAACAGCTCTTCGAATACATCCAATCCGCAGTCTCCCTCTGGCTCCATCCGTTACTACTTCCCAGCATACTCCTAAGGGAGCATGCCTTCAGGATCAGAATACTGTCGGGAAAGCTCTCAGGGAAAGTGACCAGAATCGAAAGAACACTCGGCGTGACTCAGACGGCCCGATTAGCCACGACCAAAGCAGGTATCAACGCTGAGATGGAGCATGTCTTCAAAGACAAGCACGCGAGACTTGCTTTAACCGCCAACTTGAACACGGCGGCAACGGACGTCGGGAACATGGTCTCGGTCTTGAAGTGGGACCAGCGCTACGCTCGCTTCCTCGTTTCACTTGACAGCCAGATCAGCAATCTACTCGAAAGAGTACCGCGTCCAGCAGGGATGCAATTGGCTCGTTCGATCGAATGCATCGAGAGTCAAGTGGCTTCAGGCACTGACTACGCCGTTACAATGCAGTCAAGGCTCCAGCTCCAGCTTGATGTGGTACGCAACGACGGGCAATGCAACGCGTGATTACCCACGCTAATGAGTCTTTAGCTCTACAACCTCATTGCACAGGCTGGGAATGAGCTTAACGCAAAGATTGCGGCAAATGCCGGTCTCGACAGCTCGGCCATGAAGACGCTGGCGTTTGTCACCATCATGTTTTTGCCACCCAGTTTTGTTGCCGCAAGTCACCACTAGCCCTCTTTGTCGCCTGTGATTCCCTGCTGATTTGATGGCAGACCGTTTTTAGCATGTCCATGTTCGACTGGCAAGCCGGAACCGAGGATAGCTCTGCGCCAAGTGTTGTGTCGTATTTCTGGGTGTACTGGGTCGTGAGCATCCCCTTGACACTAGCTGTTATCTTGTCTTGGCGGCTTTGGTGGCGCCGACAGAGGTCCTTCTATTCCAAGGAATATCTTGTCGACGACGCGGCTCCTTCGGAGCACTCGTTGGATGCACCGCCAACGAACAGGGCCTCGAGAAGAGACCAGTAGCCGCCACAGGTGGGAATGTATTTCGGGCGCCTCCGGGCGGTGGCTGAAGATAGCAACGAAGCACGTCGGAACGACTTGTGCCGGCAATCATATCACACTTTCCCTTCGCACGCGCGTCCTCGACAGACCACTCTTACCTCTCAAGGCATACCGTGATGTGATGGGACAGATTGGCAGGGTTGGTCTGCTGGGAAATGACTCGCACCGCTGGGCTTCTCGTACGCCAATGGCGAACATGTGTCTGATCGCGAAGTAGTCCATGTTCTGTGTCACTTCCAGGGTCCCCTTCAGGGTCCCCTTCAGGCCCCTTCAGGCCTTCCAAGACGAAAATCAGGTCCGTCTAAAGTCTAAAGAATCCAGACCGCACTCTGGGACCCTTCAGCCAAGAGTGAGTGACGTCGAAGCTCTTGGGGGTGATAAGAGTCGAAACTCCTTATCAGGAGCCACTCAAGAGTGGCTGACCGTGGACCGGCCCAGACGTGCCAGACTCCGGGGTCGGCCCCACCATGTCGTGGGCCCAGCCACGACCTACGTCAGTGGGGAACCATCACAGCCACAATCCGGTTTTCGCTTTCGTCTCCTCAGCGAGTGCGTAATCCATCGTCGACCAACGAAGACCCCTGGCAAACCCCAAGAGCCGCATCACCAGCCACGGCCCGGGTTCAGCAACTTCAGGGTCCTGGTGGAGGCCGCGAATGGAACACCATGACGACCGCCACCCTCCAATTCGGAGCCAAGCAGCCGGTGCCAGAAGCTTTAGGGGGCCGGCTTGGCCTAGTCAGAGCCCGTCGTTGGTGCGAGCTGGAGAAGAGATGGGGACCGTGACGTGCGCTCAGGGTCTTGAGCCTCTCGGCAGACTCCATGCTACGCGCGTCCTCACCATGACATCGGCCAAGGGTGACCGCGCAACCTTAATCGCAGCTCGTAGCAAGACCCTTTGCGGATGCGGATGCGATGTAGCACGCGAGCAAGACGGTGCCTTGCTGCATGCGTCACTGCTACGGTTTACTGTCGTCGTCCATCTAGTACTTAAGGCCTCTGCCCGCTCCTCCATCATCAACAGCCTTTCTTCAGATCATCAGCATCAACAACCAAGCAAGACAACCACTTGAGTGACAATCAATCACTCCACACACGACCAACAAAACACTTTAACAACAACCTCTCTTACTCCGAGTCACTCACCAGACTTGGTCACCCAGAACAACCACAAACACACCTCAATCAAACCCCACCACAACACAAAATGTGCTTCGGAGGCTCTTCTCGACGCAGGACCGGCGGCGGCATGATGGGCGGCGGCATGGGCGGCGGACGCATGGGCGCTCGCCCCGTCGTCAAGGAGACGCACCACCACCACCACGGCGGCGGTATGGGCGGCGGCATGGGCGGTGGACGCATGGGCGGAGGTCGCATGGGAGGCGGCGGCATGATGGGCGGCGGCCGCCGCATGGGCGGTGGTATGGGCCGACGCCGCTTCTAAGCGGTGCTCTTCTGCTCCCGCAAACACCCAAAACACTACCAACCAACACTACAGCCACAACGACACGAGCGCATTTTCGACGGCCGAACAAGAACCATATTAGCGATGGGAACATGAAGGCATTGGCGTTCTAGATGGGTGCTGTCCACGGCGGCACTTTGTACTTTGTATCAATACCACTTCCACGAATTTTAAGTTCTCGTCCAGCATCGCAATGTGACACTATGCCTCGACAGGGACGGATTCTAACTGATGCGTGCCGAAGATGCTGCGCTAATTAATGTTTTCTCATTAATGACACGAAATCTTTACGAATACTTTTCCTGCAACGATTTGTACTATCCACGTCGTTAGCTCTGCGCCATCCATCTGGATGCAGGACTTTGCCCAGGCGGGATTTTGGACTTCCCGCGTGTTGCCATTCACCTCCGATGTTTTTGGCCTGTCCTCTCCGCCTGCTACATGCCGCATAACGCACGACAACGCAGACCTGCAAGTACTCGACTTCTGTCGTTGGCTCTTGACGAGATGAGCGATGTGGGATAGAGGTCTGGCATTCATTCGAACATGACAAGGCGAAGGCTCCCTTTCCTCATTGGTTTTCAACCACTTAATGGCTCATCATCACGCCGAACGATGTTACAGCTGGCCCCACGGAGACTCATCGGAAAGACGCGACAAGGTTGCTAGTGGGCTCCAAACCACCTCGGGGGACTGGGAAGTATCAAAGCCGCTGCGCCTGGCGGGTTCTACTCGTGTCCGCTTGCCTTTCGGACAACATGAAGAGGCCTCTCCGAGTCCCGGCATGAGTGACGATCTTGGCTAGTCAGTGTTTTGACATCTCCGGAGGCAAAAAGCGACAATACCTGTGTCTGTCCTGGGTCCCAATGTCGTGATGCAACACATAGAGTGTTGGTCGCCATGGTATGTCATCGAATGCAACAATACACGCTTTTGGACGAGTCGGCCACAAAGTCTGCAAAGTCTCGTACGATGTCGACAGCATGCGGAGCTGCAGCCGCCCTATTTAAAAAAATGTCTCTTGTGCCCTGATCTCCCCTTCCCCTCATCGGAGCCCAAAACCACGAGTACGAATACGGATGTCTCAGCGCTTCTAAAGTGGAACATGGCATAGGTAAATCCTGGCGGATTCGGGGTGCTTCATCTCCCCGCCTGAACCACAGGGGCGCCACAGCCATCACCACGGCCAGCGATCTCCGATCATCTGCCGGTAGTTGCGTCCCGTGCGGGTAGATGTCGCGATCCCATTCGCCGCGGCTCCGGCAAGCGCGTGGTCCGGCGCGGGCAGCCCATGTCGATCCGAACCGTCGACGAAGTCGATGGGGCTTGGGGCGGGGAAAGCCAACAGCCTCACTGCATTTTTGAGTCATAAGTGGAGACGATTGGTTATTGTTTCGTTTCGTGTGGTCGTTATAACTGGCTTATGCGGGTTGTTTGCCGAGATGATGCGCAGCGGTGAATCGGCAGACTGCGTCGTGCATGCCTGGTACATGTAGGAACCGGTCCGAGTTGGTTTGTGGATTGTAACACTCGCGGACTCTTATTGAAGCCCGACGAGACGAGTCGGTTCAACTTGGACCCGTCTACCTGTTGAGCAGTTTGACATGACGTCGAGGCAGACACAATCCATGGGTTCTGTATGGCTGTGAGACCTCAGAGACGAGGTCTTGCATGACTAGGAAGATCATTTATTAGAAGGGGTAGTCCGAGCCCGGTGGTGATCCAAGTCTTCCATCATTACTCACTTCATGTCTTTGACTTTTACTGTAGCCGACTTCGTCCACAGTGTCTTTCACCATGGCATCTTCGTCTTCGTTGCCAGCGCAGCCTCTGCCGTTTCGTTCGTGGGTTGAAACAACCTCGATGCCGCAATTCGATACTCACCAGCTACTCTACCTTGGTATTGCTTTCGCCGTTGCCATAGCCTCGTGCGTCCGAGCCCTCACCACAAACGACGACAGCATCCCATGCCTGAATCCATCCAAGAGGCCGCAAATCTTTGGCAAAGATTCTACCGCCTTGAATGGCTTCCTAACCAACGCTCGCGGCATGTTGGCGCAGGGCCGGAAACAATTTGCCGGCCAGCCGTTCAGAATCGTCGCTGACACGGGCGAGATGACAATCCTTCCACCAACCATCATCAACGAGATTCGCAACGAGCCTGGCCTAGATTTCATGAAGGCCATCGCGAAGGAATTTCACACCCATCTGCCCGGCTTTGAGCCTTTCGCCACGGGCGAGAGAGCCGATTCGCTCATCCAGGTTGTTGTGAGAAAGCAGCTGACCAAGCTTTTGAGTGAGATATCGCGGTGGCCTAAGTGACGGATCACAAGTAAATCAGCGATGTAGACAAAGTCACGGAGCCCCTTTCCGAGGAGTCAAACCTCGCCACAGAGCGAGCCTTCGGCAGCTCAACAGGTAACCGTCATCGATGCGGGGCGTGGGCAACAGCAACTTACGCAGAACAGAATGGAAGGAATTCACCCTCAAGACAGAAGTCCTCGACATTGTATCACGCCTGTCGTCTCGCGTTTTCCTCGGCCCCGAAGTCGCGCACAATGAAGACTGGCTCTCCATCACCAAATCTTACACCATCCACGGATTTCTCGCCGCCGAACAACTGCGCAAGTACCCGACTTTCTGGCAGGGTCTTGTCAACCAGACCCTGCCCGAATGCAGACTCGTGCGGAAGCAGATTGCTGAGTCGCGCGACATCATCGGGCCCGTTATTCAGAAGCGCAGAGAGGCTCGGAAGGAGGCCATCGACGACGGAAGACCACCCCCGGCATTCAACGACGCCCTAGACTGGTTCGAGGAGGAGAGCCACGGCAACGAGTATGATGCCGCCATTTGCCAGCTATCCCTTTCCACGGCCGCCATCCACACAACCACAGATCTGCTCACCGAGGTCATGTTCAATATCGCCGAGCACCCCCAACTTTTCGATGACCTGAGAAGGGAGATAGTCGAGGTCCTCAAGGCCGAAGGCTGGAAGAAGACGGCGCTGTACAATCTCAAGCTCCTCGACAGCGTCATCAAAGAGTCCCAGCGGATGCGTCCCATCGGATTGAGTACGTCTCCCTCCAATGATCTGTGATCCCGCGCTGACAAGACCTAGTCACCATGATGCGCCTCGCCACGCGCGACGTTCCTCTCTCCAACGGCATGACCATCCGCAAGGGCCAGCGCACCGCCGTCGACATGGCTCAGATGCGCGACCCCGCCATCTATGCCGACCCCGACACGTTCGACGGCCACCGCTTCCTTCGCATGCGCGAGACGCCCGGTAAGGAGAACCAGGCGCATTTCGTTAGCACGGGGCCCGCGTCGCTCGGGTTCGGGCACGGGCAGCACGCGTGCCCCGGACGATTCTTCGTCGCCAACGAGATCAAGGTTGCGCTGTGTCACATGGTGATGAAGTATGACTGGAAGATGGCGCCGGGGTGCGAGCCCAAGGCTATGGAAAATGGGTTTTCAACCTCGGTGGACATGCATGCCCGGGTGCTGATGCGGAGAAGGGAGCCGGAGCTGGATATTGACGCGCTGTAAGGGTTCTTTGGGGTTTACGAAGGAATGATCAAGTAACGACTGTGGTGATGTAGCGCGTTGAAACCGCCTTCTATGTGTGGAGGAATTGAGCACAAAGCGGCAACTTGGTTTCGTTAGGCCATCCATCGTCAGAGATGTAGTAAATTTGTAGTTCGTCTAGTCCTTCCAAATTGAATCATCGCTGTGTAGTACTCCTTAAAGATAAACCCTCGTACGCTGCCACATACACCAAAACAAAACCACAGGACGCCTAGCTTGACTGACTACAACGCATACTTGAAGGAAAGGCCCCTATCACCCTCCATTCCGTTGCTGGTCGCCCCCTCGGCAATCATCTTGTCCTTCTCTGCTGGTTCCGGCGCCTCAGCAGCAGCCACGTCAGCGCGACGAAGATGGCCGCCACGGCCTCGAGACCCGCGGAGATGGAGTTGCCCATGATGTAGCGCGGCGACTGCGACTTGGGGTAGAGCTGGCCGGCAACGAGACCACTGCAGTTGCCAATGCTGGCGAAAATGGGCAGGCCGACCGAACGCTTGTAGTCCGGTACAAGATTGGTGGCGACCCAGGTCATCATCAGACACGAGAAGGAGTAGACTCCCGTGACGAGGATGAACATGGCGATGTAGCCGGCAACGCGGTTGGGCGTACCAATGCAGATGAGGTAGGCGGCAATGACGGGGCAGGCGGAGATGAGCAGGAACATGGCGCGCTTCTTAAGACGGTCTGACCAGTAGGCCTGAGTAACGAGGGAGAAAGCGCCAAGAGCGTACACGGGGATGGTGAGGTAGTTGGCCTCGAAGGCGTTGTAGCCGAACCCGCGGATGAGAGTGGGCAGGAAGGTGCCGTAGCCGAAGATGGCCACGCTCGAAGTGAAGAAGGCAATGGAGGCGACATAGATGAAGGGATCGGCGACGGCGAGTCTAACCCACTTCCAGTCAAACTTGTCGTCGCCCTTGTAGATGGCGTCTCTTTGTTTGCGACGGCACATGAGGGCCTTTTCGTCTTCGTTCAGGAACCAGGCGGTCTCGGGCTTGTTGGGGAAGGACCAAAGGCAGCCGCCGCAGATGGCGAGGGAGACGGAACCTTCGATGATAAAGAGCCAGCGCCAGGCTTCGAGTCCACGGCGAGTGCCCATGGTCTGAATGGCGTAGGCGAACATGCCGCCAAAAGCGCCCGACGTTGCGTTGGCCAGGTTGATGAGGGCAACACGCTTGGCGGTCGATTCGCGGTCGTAGATGGTCGAGAAGATGAAGGTGAAAGCCGGAGCCACACCCGCTTCAAAGAGCCCGAGAAGCATGCGGCAAGCAAGGGCCTGGCCATAGTTCTGCACGAAGCCCGTTGCAATGGTTGCGATGCACCACCCAAAAAGCGCGACGGTGATGACATAGTTGGGTCCGAAGCGCTTGACAGCCGTGACCCAGAAGACTTCTGTGATGATGTATGGGACGAAGAAGAGCGTGACGAGATCGCCAAACTGGTTATTGACGAGCCCAATGTCCTCTTCAAAGCCAAAGACACGCGCGTTGCCGAGGTTCGATCTGTCGAGGTAGTTGAGAAGGATGAAGACAAAGGCCTGTGGTAGGACCCATTTGTCGAATTTGCGCAGGACGGCTTTCTCTTCGTCAGGATCAATGTGAATGGTCTCGATGATCTCAGGGGTGACAACAGCGCCGGAGTCTATCGAAGAGGCATCCACGTTACTGGCCTTTTCGTCATTGACGACAGTAGTGGACTGAAGCTCGCCCATGGTTGTGGTGCGTGATGATTGCGATGCCGTTGACAGGTGGCCGAGTGCTAGAGTCAGGCGGAATAATCAATTACAGAAGTCGTCGTTGTTCAAGTAAATGTCTTGCGATGTTCCAGTCTGGTGAAACTCCAATTCAAGGAAAACATCGTGATGGCGACGACTTCGTTTTATGTTTCTCGCATCGTCGGGGTGTTCTTCTTGGGCACTTGGGTTCCATCACCCTTATCTGGCTGGAGCTGGAGTTCCCGCTACGAGACCCAGCGATGTCGCTACGTGTATGGCCTCCCCCAGATTGAGCTTATCTTGGGGCGGGCATTGCTAGCGGGGGGATCAAGCGGTAGCCCAGAGCGTCGCGGCGCCCGTGTTGACTCGCCGCAACCCCCGTATGTGCTGCCCGCGCGGGCGTGCCCGCGGGCATTCGCGAGTCGGACGCGGGACTGGAAACGGCAACGCGGGCTCAGGACTACGCGCGCTCTGGTCGAACCTCGAGGCACCGCCGCTGCCGATAAGCGCTGAGCATGCTACCTTAAGTACCCGGCCTTTCTGCATTGCCGTTGACGTTGCTGAAGTTGTATGTCGACCGTTGCAGTCTTCGAGTCATTGTGGTCGGACCCTACATCATCGTCAGCGGCGGCCTCGACTCATCCGAAGCCTCGCGCCATCCACAAGTCGATCCATCTAGTCCAAACAGACCCTACACCAGGACACCATGGTGTTAAAGGAGCGAAGGCCTGCCAGGGTTCTGGTCATCAACCCTAACACAAGCACCTCCCTCACCGAAAGCTTCGAACCGATTCTCGCGAGTCTTGACTTGCCCGACATATCCCTCACGTACTGGACATGCCCGACCGGTCCACCCCTTATCAAGACACAGGCCGACATGTACGAAAGCGCTTCGCATTGCATACCGCTGCTACGAACGATGATCGACGACTTTGACGGTTTCCTTGGGGCGTGCTACGCCGATCACCCGGTGGTCCGACTGTTACAGTCGTACGTAGGCAGCAAGCCCGTTGTTGGCATATTCGACGCGAGCATATTGGCCGCCCTGCGATTAGTGGGCCCATCATCCAGGTTCGGCATTTTGACGACGGGTGTCGCATATGAGGAGCTGCTCTCCGAGGGCGTCAGGCACTTGCTGGGACGCAACAAGGAGGTCTTTGCCAAGTTCGGAGGTGTGGCAGCGTCGGGAGTTGGCCTGTCGGATCTCCAACCCGGGTCTGAAGTCGCAGCTCGAAAGAAGATCATGGAAGCGACAAAGAGGCTCCTCGGGAATGGAGATGGCGAAACAGACATCGAGGTCGTCAGCATGGGCGGCGTCATCCTCGCGGGAATGGAAGGCTGGGTCCACCAAGCCAGCGAGCTCGCGTTGGGCGTCGAAGGCGGACGGAGAATCAAGGTCATCGACCAGTTGCTCGCGGGCATGCTGACGCTTGATGCTCTTCTCCAGGGGAAATCAATACGATCGGTAGACTACAACCAAGCATTGAGGTGAGTTCGATGAAGATGCTGCTTGCTTGTCGTGTCGTGAGGAAGGATGGACCTGGACAGATCAAAATGCGTGTCAGAGCTTCGAGGCAGCTGTCGGGGTACGTACCGAAGGCGTGGAAACCCAGAATCCAGCTGCAGTCAGCTGAAAGTGGCTCGAGGCCCGATAAGCGTCCCCGACAAGCATCTGATTGGTCGTGGAGCATCGATTATCAGGGCGCTAGGTTTACCCCCACAACGAGCCTGGAACGACCCGCCTCGGTCCATCGCGACTCCGATCCCTCCTCCCATATGCTGCTGTCCCAAAGTCCCGGGTTCGCCTCATCGCACTTCCCATCATCATCAATTTATCACCTCCATCATCAACTGCCCGCCGAGATTCACTTGGGCTGATCCCGTAGACTGGTCTGTCTTGGAATGCCATCACCAGATGGATGCGTCGAGATCGAGGGATCAGCGCCCCTGCGACAATTGCCGACGAAGGAAGATCCGCTGTCTGTTTGCCTCTTCTGAAGCGATCAACTGTGTGCTGTGCGAGTCACGGTCAACCGCGTGCACCTACGTCCAGAGCGCGCCTCGGAAGAAGCGCCCTCTGTCAGCCAGTGATGACGCCTCTCGAGGTCATCTTGGCAGTCGGCCGAAGCAGCGCCCGAGACCCGGCTCCAAGGGTACGGAAGGCCAGCGAGAGACCGTCACAATGCCATGTGAATCTTACAAGCTGATGCCTCGCAGATGATGCCGTCCTCAAAGATTATGCCAGTCTCAAAGGCAAGTCCCTCCTTAAAGAAACGCTGGGTCACCAGAATCGTCAATCCAGCGCCATCATCGGCGCAACCACCGACTTCGACCCATCCTTGACGCACGCCCTCTCGTGGAATGCCAAAGGAGAGTGCCCATCCTTTCAGGCGCACCATGTCCTTCGCCGGGCGAACCAGAACGTCCATTTCGTCATGAGGCCCGACACTCAAGATGAGATGGACGCCGAGCTCGCCAACCTCGACGCCATCGAGGACTTTGTGGCGCCACACGGCCCCGAGCTCGTCAACCTCTACTTCCGCATCGTTCACCCCAGCTTCCCCATTCTTCACAAGAAGGTTTTCCTGGAGAAGTACGGCCGCAGCTACCGCGAGTTGACGCCCACTGGACTAGGTGCTGTCTACATCATGGCGCTGAACTGGTGGTCATACAGCCCTGCTCTGTCCAGCATGTCCAAGCCGGATGCCCATGTGCTTGAGAGTAAGGTTTTGAAGATGCTGTTTGAGGTCCACAAGCGGCCAAAGATTTCAGACCTTCAGGGTGGCCTGGTCCTCATGCAGTCTCCCAACGTGAGCTCATGGGCTCTTGCCGGCCACCTGGTCGCCATGGCGCAGAATCTCGGTATGAACGTCGACTGTAGCGACTGGCAGGTGCCAGACTGGGAGCGAGGTGTCCGTAAGCGTGTCGCCTGGGCTCTCTTCATGCAAGACAAATGGGGTGCATTAGTCTACGGCCGTGGGTCCCTTTTGCGGACTGACGACTGGGATGTGCAGCCGCTCACTCCGTCCGACTTTCCCGAGACATCTATAGACGACGATGTGGAAGAAGGCAGTGCTGAGATTGAGAAGGGAAAAAAGACTTTCCTACACATGGTATCCTTGACCGAGATTGTTGCCGACATTCTCGACAACTTCTTCACACTGCGCGCAGCTCGAAGGCGGGAGACGATGCAGCAGGTTCTGGAGAGAGCAAAACCGCTGCAGCTGCGGTTGAAGGCGTGGTTGGCAGCACTACCAGCAGACCTCTCCGTGGACGACACCGTACCTCGAAAGCTTTCGTCAGTTGGGTACCTCCACCTGGCGTATTACACGGCCGAGATCACACTGCACCGCGCGATCCTGCGATCCCATTCGACGGATGATCCGGCTCCGGACCTCTATGCCATCACTCGCCTCGCTGCCAGCACGCGATTCACCTCAGCCCTGGAGTTCGTCAAGCGCCTCAAGGCCGAACACCTACAAAGCTTCTGGTACTTTTCGTCGGGCCTGAGCCTGGCCATCATCGGCCTCTTTGCGGGCATCCTGTGTATGACCAGTCGAAGTGGTGAGAACGCCGAGCGCGAGTCTCTTCTTGCGAAGCTCGCCGAATACCGTTGGCTTCTTCGTATCAACAGCACGAGCGCCGAGTTCATGAAGTACAGCATTGGCGTGCTCGATGCCAGAAGCCAGCTCATGGAGCAGCAGGTTCCCGTACACGCGGTTCAGCCATCGGCGCAATTAGTGAGATCGACGTCTCAGCCAGACCCTGCGGATTACGCGGAAGGAGACGACAACTCATCCTTCACTGATGACCTTCTTTTATCGCCTAATGATGGCGATGAGGCATGGCAGCAGCCGCCGCCAAATGCCTACGACCAGCACTACTATGGCTTTGACGCGGCAACCTTGGTGAACGGTGCGATCCCGTCGACCGAACCGCTTCAGTTCTGGCCTGATGATACTGGATGAGATGCTGCAACCAACGCAAATCTTCCTCATGGCCTGAGTGCCCTCGTGTATGTTTGGTCTCCTTGCATGATCAACATCCACCGCTTTAACGCCGATCATTCGCGGCCTTTCGGACATCAAGCATCGACCCCGCCGCTTTCCACCGACTCGGTTCCCAATCCGTCTTAGGCCCCATCCACGGACATGTCGCAAAGCGTCTCACAACCTGCCGAGGTCGGGGGGATAACTGGTCGTCGTGTTGCTCCATCGGCCGGCTTGAATGTGGGCGTCGGTCGAACGTTGTGCCGTCGTACGCCACGCGGGACGATGCATCTTGGAATACCTATGGCCTCTTTCGCCATCACCGCCTAGCGCATCCCAGCAGAGATGGAAAGTGTCCGAAGTGACCAGTTGCCGAACCCCGACTTCTTCGTGTTTCGGCCCCGTTCTGCTACTGGGCTGGTGGAGCGCGAAACGCTGCTAGGGGTGCTCCCCTCCTACCCACGCATTACATCAGCCTCGGTTTGATGATCAATCGCTCGAGTCTGGAGGCTGTTGGAGGGGTCGTCCTGTCTTTAAAGGGGACGCAACCCCGCGATCAACCACCACTACACACACATTCTCCCCACCGCCTCAAATCTCTTCTACCTCACAGGTACTGAATCTCTTCATTAATCAATCGGGGCAAGCAATTGACCTAGTTCAGAACTGCCAAGAAAAAAGCCTCGCCGATACCAGTCATTCCACCATGTCTTCTTCCACCCTCACCGTCCTTTACCCCCGGCTTCAGGCCGAGGGCGACAAGTTCGACATGGACTATTACCTCAGCACGCACATGAAGATTGCTCGTGAGGCCTGGCTGAGCCTCGGCCTGACCGGCTACCAGATCATCAACTTCACCTCCGGAGCTGCCGGTGCCGACGCGCCCTACTCCGTCGCCGCCGTGCTGACCTTTGACTCGGCCGACGGCGCGAAGAAGATCGGCACGGCGCCCGAGACGAAGAACGTCCTTGCCGATGTCCCCAACTTCACCAACGTGCAGCCGAGCCTGCTATTCGGCGACGTGCGCGAGCAGTGGAGCCGGGAGTAAAGGGCGCTGTGTTCAGTTAATGAAGGCCTTGGGACATGATAGCGAGATTGAGCTCGGACTCGAAACATGACGACATTGAATACATGATACTTGAACGAAACATTCCATCTTGCCGAGGACGTGCCTACACTATCACGGTTGATGCCCACCAGACACCTGATCGTCCCGTCAATGACCCCGCACCAGATGTGTCGCAGGCCTAGCTGTCGCGTATCCTTCACTCCCCAATGGCTCCTGCGCCGGCCGACAACATTATCCAAGCTACTAGACGCTCAGTCGTCAAGCAGAAGTCATAGCATGCTTGGGGCAATGGCACTCGTGCAATGAATCCCAATTCATCTTTCACATCAAGGTCAATAAGTTCAAGCGAGAGCACTTGCTTGGAAAATGACGTGAAGAGTAAAGGATGAGTGAACTAGAAGAACATACCTAAAAAAAAGACAAGGGGGCGTGGCGTTGACCGTGCTCCAGATTAAAGCTCAAAATCCTCAACCTTTACTGTCGTGTTGTCCTTCAAGGCCTCCTTGATAGCTTGACAGACCAACAGCGCCCCCAAGCCAGCCTGTACCGTACAGCTGGGGCTCTCCTGGCCGCGAATGACCCTTACGAAATGCTCGATTTGCAATTCAAAGGGTACTGCTTCCTCGACCTGGACCGTCTCCTTCTCCAGCTGCGAGGTCCACGACTTCTCCGTCCCCTTGTACGACCAGATCGTCATATCAGGCACACTCAAGCTTCCCTCGGTGCCAAAAACCCGATAGAAGTCTTGGCCTGTTTTCGGGATCGTGGGGTTCTCGCCAGTCCCCGATTCGAAATTGTAGGGTGACGGAACCGTGTCGGCGATGATGAAGCTTCCTACCACACCGGATTTGAACCGCAGAGTCAAGGCGGCTCCCTCTTCAGCTTCAAAACCGCGTTGCGAGGTCGTCTTCTCCGCATGGACGCTGGTGATGGGCCCGAAGAGGTAGTGCAGCAGATCGACTTCGTGGATCATGTTTATCAGCACGACGCCCCCAGTCCTGGTCTGTCGCCATTCCGTCGGAGCCTGGAAGTACTCTGCAGGCTTGTGGAGCGTCCAGAGTCCATTGACAGCGATGATGGCGCCCAGTGTCCCCGACGAAACGACCTTCTTGGCGGCAACCATGTACGGATTGAATCGACGGTGGTGGCCAACCAGAGCCTTGACGCCCGTGGTGGAAAGATGCCGGACGAGTTCCTTGCCGCTGTCAATGTCCGCGCTGACGGGCTTCTCAACGAGGACGTGGACACCCGCAGAGGAGAGCTCTTTGGCCACCGGCACGTGTATGTGGTTTGGCGTGCAGATGATGGCCGCGTCTGGCTTGTCGGCTGAGAGGAGCAGATCGGCGATGCTCTTGTAGTGATTCGTCTGCACATCTGCTGCGAGAGCAGCGCTGCTTTCCATGGGGTCGACGATAGCTACGAGCTCGGTTTCGGGGTTCTTGATAACTGTCCGGGCATGTCGAGGTCCAATGAGGCCGGCACCGATGATGGCAAAGCGAACTTTGGTGGGAGAAGCCATGCTGAGAATGGGCCAGACTACTTGAGAATAATGCGTGAGACAATGGAAGAGCCGATACAAAAAGGCTACCTATTGTAAAGCTAGGGGCGAACTTGGAGGCGACGTTATAGTAGTGGACATCGAAGTGGGAGTCATGGAGGTTTGGACAAAGTTTGATGGTGGGCAGAATAACGGGCTGGAGATTTCACATGTAGCCGTACTCAGGTGCCACTCTCGAGGGATTCCATCTCAAATGAATGTCCTCTATCCCCGTGGGGTTGATGTGAATCTTCTGGCGGGGGTGGAGACGCCGGTTGAGTGTTCTGCCGGTGGCATCGGAGTGTGCCACCCCCTTCGCTTTTGCCTTGGCCGCACAGTTCTCACAGCTCTGAGGGTCACTGGATCAATCTTACATATCGTAAGACTTCATTCAGATGTGGGAAACCACCACAACGGGAAATTTGGCTGCTTCGTCACTTTATAGAGCGTCAGTGGAGTGCGATGACTCTGTCTTTGCCCAAGAGCAAGTCTCCCGCCCTTGTGAGGCAGTCCGTTGTCTACCACCGACAAGAAATGACAGACACAGATTAAAGCCAACTGATTTCGATTAACAGGTACTAGACGAGAAAGCATTGGCCTATCGCCAGATGGTCGTGAGAGATTGGATGCCAGGTGCGTCAGGCGTCGCGTTAAACAGTTGGATGCGAAACTCCAGTCTGCGTACCCTGGTTGACTGACTACGCTCCGGGTAATGGTCGAATAGAAACCGACGAAGAGGGCTTCCATTGGTTTTCACACGCCGTGACTCAAGTGGCGAGGTGCGACATCGGGCAGAGGACGAAGCGAGAACGAGCGGGCTTCTCCGAGGCTAAAATGCTGAGCTGCAAGAACGACGCATGGCTTCACCGTGGCCCAGCATTAAGGTTCTCCCTGACGGACACTTGATCCGATGGCATGGTAGCCAAATGCAACTCGAGGCTAGCTCACGAAAACGCAGCCCTCTAGCGTGACAGAAACACGCGTCTAGAAGCAGGGGCAGCTCCGGCCTCGACACCAAGTCTCGGTGGCAGAACAGCAAGCTGCCGCACCATCCAACAAGTACCGGGGCCGTCTTGGCAGTAATCGCAAGTCCCGGCGGCAATTGTTGCCGAAGATGCTTATTTGTCTAGCCTACCCACACTCCTACGGATTGTCTAACCTGGCGATGCCTAGCCCATGCCTCTGTCACGCGATATTTCGGAACTCCCCCTTCGTACAACCACTGAAAAGTTTTCTTGGCTCCGCAAATTCGCCGGTGTCCCGGCTGGGTTCTCGAATGTATGGAAAACGAACGGCCCTGGCCCAATCGCTTGGACCAGTCCCGTCGGGTGTTGTGTTAGCGACCCGCTAGCTAGTCAGTCAGGGCCGTGAGACAGGTTATCAGATCTAATCAATCTCATCATGGCTCCCCTTTGCCGGAGATTGTGAATCCATCGGCTGGTCAAGACCTCCAGTGGGACTCACCATGTCGACTCATAAAGAGCAGACAGTCCTTTTCTCGGGAGGCGGAGCGAAATGCTCATGCCCTTCAGCTACTCCTGGTTAAAACCGCAAAGTCTCCGGCGACTACGACCTCGTGCAATCCTTCAATATGGCTGCACCTCGGACGACCGATCGTGACGCTGAGCATACAGTTGGCACCCCCAGCTTGCGCAATAGTCATGACGAAAAGGACACAGTCAATGCCAACGTCGTCGCTGCAGCGTCTTCAGACAATGCATCGACAAACGACCTCCAGCCCGTGCCGATGTCATGGAAGCTGGCGTCCATTGTCTTAGTCACCATGATCGGTTTTGGGTCCCGTTGGAGCTCCGGCATCACGGGCGCCATGAAGAGCACCATGAAGAAGGAGCTGGACATCAACAACACCCAGTTCTCGCTTCTTGAGGCGAGCGAGGACTTTATGGTTACGGTTCTCATGCTTCTCAGCGGTGTGGTCACTGACCGTATTGGTGGTGCTGGTGAGTTTCAGGGGCATGATGCTTTCCCGCTCTTGCTTCAAGATGCTAACTAAGCCCAGGGGCCATGCTCTATGGCAACATCATCTACTCCATCGGCTCCATCCTGGTGGCCGGCGCTGCCCAGACCCGGTCATACAAGTTCATGATCGTAGGTCGCATCGTGACTGCTTTGGGTGATATTGCCACCCAAGTTGCTCAGTATAAGGTCTTTTCATCCTGGTTCGCACCCTCAAACGGCTTCGCCTCGACCCTAGGCTTCGAGCTCGGCGTTGGTAAGCTAGGCGCATTTGCTGGCAAGTCATCAGCCAACATCATTGCCAAGAAGACTGGAAACTTCGCCTGGGTTTTCTGGGTTGCCGTCTTCATGAACCTGTTCACTAACGTCGTCACCGGCGTCTTCTACTGGTTCACGAGACTAGCGGAACGGAAGTTCCACGGTGTGAGAGACCCTGCTACCGGAGAGAAGCTCGTGGAGAAGAAGAAGAAACTAGAGCTCCGCAAGGTGGTTGAGCTTCCTTGGAGCTTCTGGTGCATCCTCGCATTTTCACTGTTCCAGACGAGCACTGCTTCGGTGTTTTTGCAAAACGCGACAGAGCTGGCTGAGCAGCGTTTCGAGACCAGCTCTATCACGGCCGGCTGGTACAGTGCCACCACCCAGTATGCTGGTGAGTGAATTACAAGGCCTCACAACCGATCCATCTTACTGACGTGTCAGGATTTTTTATTGCTCCTATCCTCGGCGTCCTGATGGATCTGTACGGCAACCGTGTCTCGGCTCGTAAGTATCATATTTTTCCTGCGCCTACAACGACTCATCAGCCCTAACTCTCGACAGTCGTTTTCTGTGGCATCGGTACCTTTACATCTATGCTCCTTGTCTGCTTTGCTAGTGGCACCCAAGGGACCGCAGCTTCCTTCGGTGTATTTGCTGTCGCGGTGAACTTCGGACCCGTCACCATCATCGACTGCATCCGGACTACAATGTGGGACAACTCGGTGTTTGGATCCGCCTACGCTCTCAAGATCACAATGAACAACGCGTAAGTGGGCATTGTGACTTTCATCAACAGTATTTACTAATAGCTTCAAGGATGACCATCATTGTGAGGGTTGTCACGGGCGTTATCCAAGACGCCGACGATAACTCCTACGACAAAGTCACAATCGTCTACGTTATCCTCGCGGGTCTGTCGGTAGTCGTTTCAGCGGTGCTGGTCACTCTGTCGTGGTTATCAGTCGACATTCGGCACCTTCAGTGGACTCGTAAGCTCCGCATCGCCCGTGGGGAAGAGCTCAACGAGCGGAGGCGAAGGTTCCATGATGAGATGGGAATGAAGAACAAGAGGATCTCTATGATTTGCTTCGCTTGTCTGTTGGTTCTTGTCCTGGGTGGATGGAGCGCTTACTTCTGGGGTGTTGCCACAGGTAACAACAAGTGAATAATTTTGTTCATGTCGGTCGCAGTTTTCAGCATTGTGTAGACAGGGGATCAGGATATGTCTGAACTGAGAGATATGATGAGCTTGTTCTTTCGCAGATATGTTTCTAGAGGTGCATACAAAAGACCAAATCACTGAGCAAATCATGTTCGGGAATCCTTGTGTTTAAATTAGAGAGCAAGCTGATCTAGTAAGAGCTGACTCGAGACTTTGGACCCTAAATAACTCGTCCGATTTATGTAGCAATCCCAGTGGATGCCTTTTCCATGATTACATCTTTTCCCAGTAGATACACATATGTACCTGGTATTCACATTCCAAGCCAGAGCACCATGAGACTGAGAGCACCGGCTCAGAGCAGCTGGTTTGAGAGTGACAGCTCCCAGTCTTGAAATTTTTGACCACTTGATGTCGGGAAAGCCGCGTTGGCGATCCGCTTAGGCAGTGACGCCAGTAGGCACCTGGCAGAGGACACCCTGGCCGAGCTGTGAAGATGGTCAGTATTATGCGCGTTGCAAATGGTGAGTAAGACTTACGAGGTTGAGAGTGCAGCACTGGGCGCTCTTGCCAGAGCTAGCGCAGCCGGACTGGAAGTCCTTGGCGGAGGTGGGGGTCTTGGAAGCTGTGAAATGTATTAGCGTGACTGTTGAATGTTCAGGGCTCCTGCTAACTTACGAGTCTCACAGTTGAGCGAGGCGACTCCGAGGACGGCAGTAGCGCAGCAGACGGGGGTCTTGGAGAGGCCGGTAGGGCAAGGGACGTAGTCGTTGGCTCCGTTGTTGCCGCCGTTGTTGCCGCCGTTGTTGCCACCGTTGTTACCGCCGTTGTTGCCACCGTTGTTACCGCCGTTGTTGCCACCGTTGCCACCGTTGTTACCACCGTTGCCGCCGTTGTTACCACCGTTGTTGCCGCCGTTGTTGCCACCGTTGTTACCGCCGTTGTTGCCACCGTTGCCACCGTTGTTACCACCGTTGCCGCCGTTGTTGCCGCCGTTGTTACCGCCGTTGTTGCCTCCGTTGTTGCCACCGTTGTGGCCGCCGTTGTTGCCACCCTTGTGGTCACCGTAGGCAGGAGTAGGGTTGTAGGAGTCAGTCGGGAGGGCGGCGGCAATGCCGATGAAGAGAGCAATGGCGACGGTGGTGAACTTCATTTTGATGGTGGGTAGCTGGAACTGGGAGGTTCTGTAGAGCGAGTGTGAAGATGTAGAGAAGTGAAGAGAATGATTGAATGTGGAACTGAATGCTGATGAGGAAAGAAGAAGACGGTTTTTGGGTGCCGGCGACGTCGTCATTTATAGAGAAGTTCAACAACCAAAAGATGCAGAATATCAATTGACTATGTCTGGAGCAGAGGGACAGTGGAGGCAAAGCTCCCTTGCTGCGTCGTGATACCGACGTTGAGATGCCGACTGTCTCGCGGCAGCGATGGCACTGGGCGAGAAAAAGCATGGTTCAAGGGGTGGTGGTCAATGTCCCATGTGCACAGGTGCCCAGGGAGGCTCGTCTGTGAGCTCATTGACTCTGCCGACATCCGTATTGTCCCTTAAGCCACCTTCATCGAGTGCAGCTGCCGTAACTGTCTGATCCAAACTGATCTCAACAAGACATCGATGGGTGGCGGTTCTGGTCCGCCAAAGTTATGCCGAGATGGGAATGGCGCCTAGAGTTTGGATGTCAGTTCGCCATCCCATTGATCGTGGTTTAGCTGCCAACGATTATCATTCGAGTCATTGGATGTTTGTACAACATTGCCCATACTTCTTACGAGCTGGCATTCAAGCAACCAAATTCATTTCCCATTCTGGAAGTATTCGTCCAAATTCACGGAGTTGAATAGTTTGCTTGTGCAGAAGCACTAGCTGTCTAGTCCCCCTTGGTTCACGGCAAAAAGCAATGTTAGTGTTACCAAGAGGCCACCCTGGACCTGGACGCCGATCTTTAGCCAAGCCGCGCGGCGGGTAAACAAGATTCAGGGGAGCATAACCTTGTCTTTGTCACGATAAGTCTTCGAAGTGACCGCCTCAAGCATCGATCGCGTCTGATGCAGGGGCGTAGATTGACGTCTTGACATGTATCGAGATCGGGGCCTCGTGAATCACATGAGCTTGCGGGAGGCAGCAAAAGAGGCTGATTTCCATTGTAGTCGCGTACAAGACCGTTGTTGAACGGCTCAAGACAAGGGTCGCCCCTGTCCCGAAGCTTAACTTCCGGTGCTGATGTCTCACCTTGACGTTCCCCGCCGTTCCGTGATTCGGGGTGATGGGGCAATGCGCTTCTGGAGGGGGGCGCTAGCGACGTTATCCCTTGATGGTCTGACTTTCAGGGAGGCGACTATCCGCCGGCTTCCGTAATTACTTGTCGCTGGTCAAATGCAAGTCTCTCCGTCTCCAGAGGCCAAAGGTCTAGCCTCCTCTGCCCCCATTCTGGCCAGCTGCATGTTTAGACTGTCTTAACGTGCTGCAAGTTTCTTGTGAAGACGGGAGCTCGGGTGTTTACTGCGGTTTCTCGAGGTATTCTCGTACGGCGCTGTGCGTAAGATTTCGGGTCTGGAACTTGCCACCACTCAGTTGGCTGCTTGGCTGTGTAAATGACATAACTCAGGGTTGATGAATTCAATCTTTGATTTCACAAGGATGCGAGGATTGAGTCTGGAATTCCTTCCACTTCCAGGGAGTCTTTTCGGCCCAGGATAATGATCAAGGGCGGATTAGATTATCCCTATACCATGTCCGAGGAAGACAGACTCCCCAGTGATCGGACGAACCCAGGAGCTGTCAGGTTCCAGATATGTCAACATTTTGCCCTGTTCCTGCGGCCAATACCAGGCCCTGTCAATCCCCCCCTGCCAGGGCTGCAGTGAGGCCGAGTGCCGGCAGCAGCAAAAGAAAACTAGCCAAGGGTGCTTGGAGAGGCCGAGTACCTGGGCGGTTGTGGGGTACCACCATCCAAGTCAGTTGCTTCTTCTGTCTCTCCCGTCCCGTTTTGGCCTCCTCCACCCAGCCACTACTGGCCTGCTTGCTGCCATGGGACTGGTAGCTCCCGGTGAGCTGGCCGCGGCCCCTTGGACACCCCGACGCCTGTCTCGCCCATACTGCCGAGCTGAGGCAGCTTGAGCGGCGAAACAAGACATCGCCACCTCCAGACTCCGTTAACCGGTCAGTGGGTGACGGGCCTACATTGCCAGTTGTCTGCCTACCCCACCTCAGCTCGGCCAGACGCACCGCCAAGAAGGGGGAACGACCTGCAGGATGCATCGCCAGGCCGTGGGACAAAGTCAAATGCCCCTATTCGTGAAATTTGCAGTGATCCAACGCACCGTTGAGTTGTCAGAACATACTGCTGTGACCGCCATGCTGCCTATGTATGGATGGAGGTGCTAGCGATGGTGTTGTGCTTAACGCCACCAAGCGCCACGTTCTCGTATCACCAGATTCTTACCTGATGCATTGACTAGTAGTATCGGTGTGAGATGCCACAGGCCTTCGTCGTGTCGAACGAGAGGTCGATTTCGTCGTGAGACGTTCGTCGAGATGCCGTAATTGACCGCCATGGCAGTCTCGTGTGTCCCAGGAATGGTTTCATAGAGTGCGAAGAAGAAGAGGTGCAAGGAGTGCAACTAGAGGTTCTTTGGTGATGACAACTGGAGTCTCTTCTGGCCACTGATAATTGACTGACCAAAGCATGTGGGAGTGCCGCATTGGTAATAAGTGACGTGACCTTTGACTCAATCGCCCAATGCGAAGGCCGGAATCAGGCATACTCACGTGGCACTCCCGGCGGTGATCTTCTTCAGATCTGTATCACGACATCCTCTCATCAATTGCGTATCAAGCCCACGGCGGCGAGCGTGCAAGTGAGTGCAGAAACCATAGGCATATTACATGGCATACCTAGGTAGACACAACTGCACGGAAGTGTTTCTGGCGAGCTTGTATAATGAGCTGCTTGGCAGCTCGTAGTCCTTTCGTTATCATGATGTTGTAGCTTTACCTCCGGAAAGCCATTTAGCCTACAATACCGCACATTCTCCCAAATACAAGCTACACCATCATGCCGCTGAGAACGTCATCAAATACCTCAAAGTTGCCCTCATTCCTCGTGTCCAGTACAGCAAAAACAATACCCTTCCACCAGCCGCCGGCGAACTCGTTCTCGCCTAGGACCTCTCTCCAACATCTCGCCACTTCGCCCGGTGGGTTGTGGAACGCACCACACCCCAGCGCCCCCAAGACGAGCAGCCCGTGTGCTTTGGCACCGGCCATCCGCAGGCAAAGCCTCATCTTGCCCTTCGTAAGGTCACGGTCTCTGGTGTCGGCGAATTCGAGCCGCTCCTCTGTCCCTGTAAGTGTTGCCACTCGGTTTCGTTTCGTTGCTGGGTTTCGCAATGCCGCAAGACTCAAAACACTCACGACAGGTAGGTCACCAAGGCCGCTATCTGGCACAAGCAATTCGTGACCCGAGGCCATATCGTCACGAATGATGACCACATCTGGCGAGTAAATGCCCATGAAGGGGTGATCGAAGGGGTAGTACCGCCGGTGCAGCGACAGATAGAGCGACGAGCGGTAGCATAAAGCCTCCTCCTGAGCTCGCGCGCCCTTGAGCCAACCGCCACCTGCGCGAAAATCAGAGGCAAGGTTCAAGACTGCAACGCGACCTCCGCTCGGATGCTCTTCGGCGAGATCGAGGGCTGCGTTGAAGGTATCGGCGTTGACGACTTGGATTGTTGTTCGTGGGTGCTGCGGGCAGTCGGACGCTTTCAAAGCCGGAAGAGTCGCAAGATGGAGCGCTTCCGACGCGGAAGCGTTGACGCTGGGCAAGTGAGGCAGTATGTCGGGAAGCAGCGTCCGAGTCTCCTTTGCGACTTCGGCGAGATCTCTGTTGCGGCGCGTGCTATTGGGGTTGTGACCTCCGCGGCCTCGTCCTCGGCCACGGCCCCTCCCACCACCGCGGCCGAAGCCCCCTCGTGCGCCGCGCCACGTTGAAGTTGGGTTTGATGAGACCATGTTGTCTGGGCTGTCGGACTGTGGTCTTGGTCTTGGCCGCCCTGAGAAGAAGTCGCTGATATTTGTCTGTCGCGACATTGTGGACGGCGGCAAACAGGCAAACACACGTGATCGAGACGCTCTGGAAAGTACACTACAGGAGCTTTTGCCTGTAGCTACCTTAATATATGGTGTTGATTCCAAGAGGAAGGCGGAACTGATCGTGAATATGAGATGAAGCCTGGCCTCAGCAGGTGCGCCTGACAGCCTGCCTCAGCTGAAGATGCCTGTTGTCATCGGATTGGATGGTTGAGTCACGTTGGTAGTCCAGTGCCCCACCTTTGGCTGTGCCAGTAGGCAGCCAACCATCACTGCCCCATGACATGCCCGGAAGTGGCCACCATGAAAAAGACATCAATGGGTATCATGAGCTATGGGTGTTTCTAATGATACATATGCTTACAGTGTTTGATACACGACCAGTCTGGTCAGCGAACCAACTCAGGCCCGCGTTTTGATGGCCCCCTCGGGTATAGCATCATCTGGCTCGAACTTTCTGGGAATCAACCCCTCAGCCATCTCGATGGCTCCCTCCATGTCGTTCTTGTTGAACAGGAAGAGCCCTTGAATTGCCGCCGTGCTCGTGTGCCGGTTGCGCGTCTCCTCGTCCTGGCCCTCGCCAAACAAACCCAGCTGATCAAGCTTGGCGAGGAACCGCTCGCGAGCCGATCCATCAGCATCAACATCGCCGTAGAAGCGATCCCACATCTGCCCCGCCTGATGTCTCGATGCCTCGCCAATTCGCATCATCATATCCACTCGCCCTGGTCGTATCAACGCAGGGTCCAGTCGGTCGATGTGGTTCGTCGTCAGGAACGCAATGCGCTCCTCACCCGCCGCCAAACCATCCAGCGCGTTGAGCAGCCCAGAAAATGTCACAGTGGCACCGTTGTACCCGTCCGTATCACGCTGTCGGCGGTTGACAAACGCCGCGTCTGCATCTTCCAGCAGCAGTATGCTCCGTTTCGGCAACTTCGTCAGGAGAAACGCCAGCTTGTCGTCTGTCATGCCCATCTCGCTGAGGTTGATCATGGCAACGCTGAAGTCCAGCTCGCCTGCCAGCGCCTGGATGAACGAGCTCTTGCCGCTACCCGGCGGGCCGAACAGGAGGTAACCCCTCCGATAAGGGATGCCGCGGTCAACATACCACTGCTGCCGCGTCATGAAGTCCTTGACGTCTCCGACAATGCCCTCCTTGACGCCTTCGTCCAGCACCACCGACGCGAGCGGTCTCTTCTTCCTCGGGTCTCCCAGCGGGGCCCAGTCCATTCCTCGTGCAGAGTACACAATCGTTTTGCCCTCCTGCGCCTTGGCTGCCAGCATGTGCGCCTCGGCAAACACATCCTCGAAGATGTGCCTGTGCGCCCACAGCGCAGTCAGCTGCACCACCTCGTGCGGCTCTCCCGTGTTCATGTTCGCGGTGTTGTGCTTCTCTCGATTGACCGCGATGTACGCATGCTTGTGCTTGATCACATGCCGCCCGTAGCCCGGCTGCAGGAAGAAATGCGCCGGTCCCGGTCCCCCTCCGCTGAGCGCTCCGCCTCTCGCGCCCGCCGTTGTCGTCTGCACGGACAGGTTGTGGATGCGCGTGATGCGCGACGCGACGAAGCCCGGCTGCGGGCGCGGCTGGGAGAGCCAGGCGAGGACCCATGGGTAGGCGGGATCTTGCTTGCTGATTTCGACATTGACGAGGAGGCGGCGGCGGGCGGCGCCCGCCGCGACGAGGACGCCTTTACGGCCAAAGGCGGCTACGGCGCCGATGGAGGCGAGGCCGATACCGCCGGCGAAGAGAGGATTGTCGAAGAGAGCATTGATGTTGAGGAGGGAGGCGGCATCTGGCGAAGTCGAGGACATGGCGAGGGAGGCGGTGAAATGTCGAGGAGGTGCTGCGATGGGAGCGTGTCTCGAGTCGAGCTTGAAATTTCCACGTGCAATTCGAACGACATCATAAGTTGGTTGGTGACTAATCTCGGTGGGGCGAAGTGTTCTCGGTGAGCCAGGTAAGATTATCGAGAGGTCAAGAATAACTTCTTGCCGAGAGATTCGAGCAGAACAGACGCCACTTGGCATCTCCCAGACCATCGCCCAATTCTTGTGAGGCGCAATACATTGCTTCTACATTCCAATCGATCTGTTGAAATGTGTTGGGTTTGCAGTTATCGAAGACCTTCACTGCCTCGTAATCATGCGCGGCCCATTGGACCTAGGTTGGATGCCAGCACAAGGCTTCTGTTGATGAACCATCGGGTACGCCGGCCGCAAGTGCCTTCGATATTCCGAAAGTGAAAGCTGATATGAAGTCACTCATGTTGCGGCATGCTGGGACACCAGGGCCAAGGAGGCTTTGGCGCTCGGTACTTTCTGTCCGTGCTCTACCAGCCCCCTAATTTGCGCTCGACATTCTCCCTTGCGACAATACTGCCCTGCTAAGTATTCGCTCCAAGTTCTTACATCCATCTCTTAATTCTTTTCATGCGCGATGAACAGCAATGAAAAGACTGTCATCTGGCGTGTAATTGCGTCAACATCCAAGACGATGTAAGCCTTGTGATCACGCCCGCGGAGAAGTAGGACGACAATGAAGGCGCGAAGTCATGGGCGCGAGACCGAGGTCGACTTGGCATCCCAAAAAGGCCCCCAATAGATATCATCTGACCAGAAGGCATACTCTCCATGGTTTCTTGGCTGTCACATCGCCCGATGCCTCTTTTAAGAGGATACACCTAGTTGTGAAGTCCACAACACTCGAGGCTTGCATTTAATCTCTGTTCCAGCTTGTTAGGAGTTATACGAGCGTAAGCACAGTATTCTATTCCAAAAAGAAACAAGGTATGGACTTTAACACTAAGTATCATATCTTGTTTCTCGCCCAAAAGATCAGATATCTCGCCAAAGAAGTAGAATCGGCATTTCCCATCACTGGGCGTTGGCGTACGTTCAAATCAAAGCTCCGGCGCATACCGCATAAAAGTTCCTCCCCTCAACCCTCTATGCAAGCTCTGCTCCTTCCTGGGGCTGGATCTCAATCAAATTGCCATCAGGGTCCGCCACAAAGATGAGCGGCTTGTTGATGGGACGAAGCACAGACAGGATGAACTCCACCTCCTCGGAATCGAGCTGGGAAACAGCCTCAGGCCCCAAGCTTGTCGCGTTGGCGATTCCGCCCTCGCTTGGCAGCTCGTCACCAGACCTCTTGAGAATCTCGATGCCGGGGTAGGCGTCCAGTCGGGCTTGCGTGGCCTCGATGTCGGGCACAACCATGCCGATGTGGGCAAACGTGTTGGGAATTCGCGAAGATGCCGGGAGCTCATTGACTGGAACATCAACGTGAATGAGCTCGAGAAGACCCTCGACGTTGTTCTTCTGGCGGTTGAGTTCCTCGGTAGTTTGGTAGCCAGTTCCGTTGCGGCCGCCGTGCTGGTGGCCCAGGTAGGTGATGGAGAAGTGCTCTGAAACTCGGATGGTGAGGAAGTCGCGAAGACCAAAGACGGTCGTATAAAAGTTGATACTTTCTGTCAGGTTTTTGACGTTCAGGCACAGATGGTTGATGAAGTAGCCGGTGGTGGCTGGATCCGAGGCTGCCTCACTACCGAACACTGGGTAAGGGTACTCGGTGGTGCCGTTCGTCGTGTCATTGGAGGTGGAAGGCGGGACGCAAGCCGATGCTAATTGAGCCAGAAGCAGAGAGACTGCCGCGAAAACCTTCGTGGAAACCATTTTGGGATGCGGTTTGGTGATTTAGTTGGGTGGCTGGTGCAGATATCTCTGGTGAGTCAGGTGAGAGGAATAGGAAGCTGATGATCATGTAGCTTATACCTTCTTGGTCCTGAGCGACGGGACAGGCATATTTATATCTCTCTCGCTTTATCCTAACAATAGCAATGAGTATCCCGTCGAAGATGCAGCAACGAGCCGTAAACCGAGCCCGAACCGCGAACCGCGAGCCAGCAGGGATATTAACCCACCTTCAGCCCCAGAACTGGGGATACCATGCAAAATGGCAGACATTGATCATTCACCGCAGCGGTCTGGCAAGTAAAAGTAACCAAAGTTCCTTCGCTGCCGAATTTCCAGCCCCTGTGATGAGGCGTCATCGTGGCAGGAACGAGATCTTTTGTCCGCTTGGCCCATTCGCGACGACACTAACCTGTGTAGGATTCGCATCGCGGCTCTCGCAAAGATGATCGTCTAGGGGTTTTTGCTTGTATTCAGCCCTGCCAGCGCGATGTGGGGATACAGAAGTCCCTCGGCAACTCGCTGGTAGGGACTTTCGTAGGGATCGGCGAGGCTCCATATGTGTTCGAAACGCGTCAGGAAGAAAACCTCCATGCACGTTCTTTCCATTGGGCATTAATACAATTCACTGAATCACGAAGGGATATATCGGGTAGCAGAAGGAAGAACTCTTGGAAATGAACCAGTCAACGCAGCACACGAGCTAGGGAAAGCTAAGGCGCCCGTCCTCATGACGTAGTCAGCCTGAATAGGAATCGAGTCGTGTGTACGTAGAAGCTGCTCCGGATGAACATTGTTGTTTCACGGCTGCGTGGCCCTTAAAAACGAGATGGTTCAGTATGTGGGAATGCGACAATGCATATCATCTCCGGAAGCTCGATTTCTTCCTCGTGTATTTGACGGAGAACACTTAATTCTGTGTCTAGTAGACTGGTAGAGAACGTGACGCATCGGGGGAAAACATGTCGTTAACAAGAACCAGAATTTCAGTTGTCGAATACTGGAGACCTCGATAATGGACATAATTTCCTGTTCATGTTTTCACAGTTTCGTGGTCGTGAGAGGAAGAAGGGCTGGGGAGGCGTGCTGCAACGATGCCAACTCACAATCAAAGACATGGGTGCTGTTGACCGAAGAGATGTCCTACTTAATTACATCATGCTGTCGATGCCTTCATCTGCCGATGGGGCTTACTCCAACATCCATCGCACGCCATTGATCAAGTCCACTAGCCACTGCTTCGAGACAGGCAAATCAGGGCAGGTCGTCCAGAAGCCGTGAGGCAATCCTTTGTAAACATTGATCTTGGTGGAGGTCCCCGCATCGGACAGGAGTTGTTCAAGTAGCAATGCCTCATCCCGGCGAGGGTCCCAGCCGCAGACCGCGAAGTATGCCTTGCCGGCCAGGTCAGCTTGCGAGTCGTACAGGAGCGGAGACAGACGTTTATCTTCCGGGGGAGCGCCGTATTTTCCTGAGAAGATGGTCAATCGCAGGAGCCCGGCATGTTCCAAAGTAGCCTGGGATAGGGGATGTGTGCCGCTTACCCGCGAAGTAGTCAATCGACTTGCGGTTCAAGATTGGTGCGTCGTCGATCTCATCGACGCTCAAGATACGATCCCGGTACTTCTTTGGGCGCGCATCCGGATGGCAGAAGCTTCCAGCGAGGAACAAAACACCCGAAAGACGGGGTGTCAGGCCTTCCAGCCGTGCCAGGTGGGCAATGCCAGCTGTGAAGTTGGCGCCGGCCGACGTTCCGCCCAGCACAAAGCCCTTTGCCAGATCAATCTTCAATTGCACTTGAGTCGATTCTTTTGCGGCCTGTTGATCTTCTCGTTATGAAGGTTCTGGTGCAGCGTCGGATTAGATGGTTTACAAACCCAGCGAACGATGTCCATACAGTCCTCAAAACCAACAGGGAACTTGTTCTCAGGAGCAAGACGATACTCCACGTTCAAGATTTGAACATCCAACTCCAGAGCAATGGCTCTACATGTCGAGTCGTCTGTTTCAAGTCCTCCAGTAACGAAACCACCGCCATGCATGTAGACGAAGAGCGGGAGCGTGGCGTCGCCGCTGGCGGTGTTCCGATAGGTCCTGATGCATATGGGTGTTCCGTCGCGGACATGAACGTCAAATTCGGAAATTTGAAGGCCAACCTGAGGTATAATGGGATTCTTGGCTCTGTTCATGCCGCTTCTTCTCGTACCTTCAGGCAGGTTGTTGGGGAACTTTGCCCGCCAAAATCAGCATGTCGTCTTGTTGCCCTACTTGATAGATGTAGGTGCTTTTCGAGTGCTTGCAAAGCATTTTCACTTACATCCACCCACTGGAGGTCTTGTTCGGCGTAGTGACGATACTCGGCCATTGCGACTTTTGGATAGCGGATGTTCAGCCGAGTGGCGAAATTGAGGAAGCCAAGGTCGGGCAATCCTTCTTGAGGATTCGTGGACTACCACCCTCTTAAGGTTCGCAGATCCTTGAAGCTGGCAAACTGGGCAAGGAATGATGGCCGAGTTGTGTCGATCCACTCCCGTTCTGGGCTATCCGGCTCGGAGACCGGTGCTTCGGCGCAATTCCTTCGCGGCAGGCTTCCTCGTATAACCGCTCCGATATCCCCATCTAATCTGATCGTCGTGTCGACGAAGGGAAATAGTCTCCCAGCGAATGGAATCGAAAAATTGAACGGAAGTCCGCCCAAGCTCCAACGTCCAACGGGTCCAGCTTTCTACCCCGGCACATTATCCGGGACACTACACAGCACTGAAAATGCGCCGTGGCGTGATCGGCCGACCCCCGGCGGCTCGAGGGACGGATCAGATTAGATTAGATCGAAGGTGCTAAGTCTTGTCTCCACAGAATGTGCCGCCCCAGCCGGCGGGATTCCGCCGGCGAGTGGGTGTTGACGGCGAGAGAGGAGGGGTCGCTCGAACACTGTAAAGTTGGAGTCTTCTGAAGCGACCGACGAGCAAGGATGAAAATTTGGTGCCGAGGTGGGACGGACTCCGAAAAGGGAGATCAACCAAGTTGAGGCGGTTCAAATAGGTCGAGTGCGCCTCGCGATGATCGGACCCAAGTCTTGTTTGTTCATCCCCATCATCTGTCTAGCTACCTCTAAGCCAGTGTGAGTCTTTCTTACCAATATGACTTCCACGCAGCCATCGGGCGAGATGCCCATAGAGAAGGCCCCCGACAATGGGACCCCGCAGGCTACCGACGCGGGCGATCCTCCCCAGAAGCCTGCCATCACCTCAGACGTCGGCGACATCATCCAGTCTCAGGGTGTCACCCGTATGGAGGCTGTCTATCGCGAGGGACAGTCCAACCGCTCGACCTTCTGGCTCGTTGGAGCATCCGTTCTTGTCTGCGCCTGGGCGTACTCGCTCGATTCGTCCACGACGGGTTACTACAGCGTTTACGCCTCTTCTTACTTCAAGCAGCACAGCGCCGTCCTGTCGATGCTCGGCATCGCGACCAACATCATCAGTGCCGTGTCGAAGCCCTTCATCGCCAAGATATCCGATATCACATCCAGGCCGTACACGTACATACTGGTCGTCATGTTCTACGTCGTCGGCTACATCATCGCTGCGACGTCGCAGACCATCTCGGCGTACGTGGTGGGTGAGGTGTTCGTCGCCATTGGCGGCGCCGGCCTTGACCTGACCAATGACATTATCGTGGCGGACTTGACGCCGTTGGAGTGGCGTGGGTTTGTGTCGTCGTTGCTTTCGTCTCCCTTCATCATCAACACCTGGTTTTCCGGAAAGATCGTCGAGGCGCTGTCCAGCCAGGGGCAGTGGCGTTGGTACGTGGTCTCCAGCATATTCGGAACAACAGCAAGCTGACAGGTCGAAGGGGCTACGGAATGTTCGCCATAATCATGCCCGTCGTCATTGGGCCCGCCATCGTGGTTCTCATCTGGCTCGACCGCAAGGCCAAGAAGCACGGCGTCGTCAACATGGCGTCTAGCAATGCCGACCGCCGCGCTGCCAAGGAGCTTGCCGAGCGTGATGGGTACGAAGGACCGCGCGGGACCATCATCGCCCCCGCTGCTGATGAAGACCGCACCTGGGGCCAGAAGATGAAGCATAACCTCGACGAGATTGATGCCGTCGGGCTCATCCTGCTGGGTTTTGGCTGGTCTCTTCTGCTGCTGCCCTTCTCGCTCAAGACGTACGCGGACAAGGGCTGGAGAAATCCGTCGCTGATCGCCATGATGGTCGTTGGCGGCATTCTCCTGATTTGCTATGTGATCTATGAGATCAAGTGGGCCAAGATGCCAAGCGCGCCTCGCCGGCTGGTTTTCAACAAGACGTTCGTCATGGCCATCGTAATCGACAGCTTCTACTTCAGTAAGTCATGCAGACGCGTTCCGACGGGCTGTCCCACGCTGACTCGTCATAGTTGCGGGAAACATGCGCGGCCTCTATTGGAGCTCGTACGTTCTCATCGCCAAAGACTGGAGCTACCAGAACTGGGTCTACTACGGCAACGCCATGACCCTGGCGCTCTGTGTTTTCGGCCTCGTCACTGGTCTCCTGCAGCGATGGACTCACAGGTACAAAGCCATCCAGCTTTTCGGGCTGGGGTTGAAGGTGGTCGGAATGGGGATCCTCCTGGACGGCCGCCGGGCTGCCGTCAACACTGGCGCGATTGTCATGTCGATGGTGCTCATCGGTGCTGGCGGCGCCATGTCTGTCGTGGGCTCTCGAGTCGCGTCGCAGGCGGCCGTGCCCCACCAAGACGTGGCGCTCGCCATATCTCTCCTTTCGCTGTGGTCCAAGATTGGCAGCGCGATTGGAAGCGCCATCGTGGCGGTCATCTGGGCCGAGCAGATGCCCAAGCAGCTCAGGATTCACATGCCCGCCTCGGCAACCGAAGCGGAACTGAAAGACATCTTTAACGACGTCAAATCCGTCCGTACGCTGTACGCTTTTGACGATCCCATGAGGCAGGGCGCTGTCGAGGCCTACCGCCGCGCCTTGTACTACTGCCTGGCCCCCGCTCTCGCGTTGGCCTTCATTCCCCTGATCGCGGCCTGCTTCCAAACCAACTATTATCTCGGCAAGCAGCAGAACGCCGTCACGAACGTCGGAAACGACGGCCTGCCCCTAGAGGAGAAGGACAGGAACCCGGCGGCCAAGTCATGATGGGCGGAGTTTGGTGGTCAAGCTTTGAAGGCGAGGGTCCAGATATTGCGTACGTTGTAATGCTTGGGGTCTGTTGCCCATTGCTGTTAGGCGAGCGTGTCTCATAGCATTTGCTGGTCGAAATGGACGTGAAAAAGGCGCCGTAAGCTTCTGTTGCTATAAGAGTCGCCCTTAGAGAAATGTCGAGATGTGCAGGTGATAGATGATGCAGGGTCTGGGATGTCAAGAAGGTGGTCGGTTCAGACGAGGTCAGCCACATGAGTGGCGGTGCAGCTCCCGTGCCTGTCGCGAGTTGGTCAATGACGTCGGTGATGTGGCAGGCGGGCGGGATTACAGATCTCGGGATGCAGGCAGTCACCGATGAGGACGAGGGGGCGATGACATGCGCCTCTCTTGACGTCAACGCAATATTTCTCTGGCATGTTTGAATCCCCCAAAGAGTCCATTTCGTCTCAACTACACGCACCATTTCTGCATCATTCCCTTTACCTGATCGAGTCAAGGCTTTTGCGCCGTTAGAACCCCATATCCGGAAAGACCCCTATTTCCACAAGACAGGACGAGACATTCTTGGCTTTTCAGCTTGGCCCAGTGCCCCGCCATCCCCCCCAACCCATCCCCTGTGCAGCGTTCGCCAGGGCAACCAAACGACATTACGGTACACTACGGAACCCCGCTACCATCTCGCCATCCCCATCAAATAAACACGCATCGCGCCACAAGACCTACCAAGCCCGGCCACAACTCCAGGCTTCCTACGCTCCCTAGAACATCTACTGTTTCACGCTCTACGTTACCACCGTCATGACTTCCCAGGCAGATGCACAGGCCCAGGCCGCTGGATCCAGCAGCTGGACGTCCTTCGTCAAGGTGAGTAACCCCGCCGCGGCTTCGGCCCTCCCCACGAAGAGCAACCGCCGGACACGACAGAACACCAGCTGACGGTTTCCCACCCAGTCCATCGCATCCTTCAATGGCGACCTCTCCTCCCTGACGGCGCCGCCCTTCATCGTCTCGTCCACGTCCCTGACCGAATTCTCCTCGTACTGGTGCGAGCACCCCTCGCTCTTCGCCGCCCCCGCCAAAGAAGCCGACCCCGCCAAGCGCGCCCTCCTCGTCCTCAAGTGGTTCGTCAGCACCCTGAAGCAGCAGTACGCCAGCCGCAGCGAGCAGTACGGCAACGAGAAGAAGCCCCTTAACCCTTTCCTCGGCGAACTATTCCTCGGCAAGTGGGAGGATGAGGCGGGCACCACCGAGCTGATCAGCGAGCAGGTTAGGTGAGTTGGTCCTGGAGCCTCCCTGGCCCTGGAGCCCCCCCCCCTTCAACATCCCATACTAACTCCCTGCAGCCACCACCCGCCCGCGACGGCCTACTCGATCAACAATCTCTCCACCGGCGTCCACCTCGAGGGCTACAACGCGCAAAAGGCGACCTTCAAGAGCACCATCAACATCAAGCAGATCGGCCACGCCGTCCTGACCGTCCCCATCCCCGGGGACGCCGACAAGAAGACCGAGACGTACCTCATCACCCTGCCCTCCCTCCACATCGAGGGCCTCCTCTTCGGGTCCCCCTTCATCGAGCTTGACGGCTCCACCTTCATCACCTCCTCCTCCGGCTTCACCGCCAAGATCGACTACTCGGGCAAGGGCTGGCTCTCCGGCAAGAAGAACTCCATCACGGCGACCCTCTACCCGACGGGCCGCGAGAAGGAGGTCCTCTACAACATCTCGGGCGTCTGGACCAAGACGTTCGAGGTCCACTCCGGCCCCGCCAAGACCAACTCGTCCAAGACGCTCGTCGACTCGCACGACGCCACAAAGGCCGAGCCCACCGGCCTGCTCGTCGCCCCCGTCGAGCAGCAGCACCCCCTCGAGTCCCGCCGCGCCTGGGCCAAGGTGGCCGCCGCCGTCGCCAAGGGCGACATGGACACGCTCTCCTTCGAGAAGTCCAAGATCGAGAACGCCCAGCGCGAGCTCCGCGCCAAGGAGCGCGACGAGGGCCGCGCCTGGGAGAGGCGCTACTTCACCGAGTTCCGCGGCCAGGACCCCGTGCTCGAGTCGCTCGGCGCCCACGTCGGCCTGCCGCTGGCGGGCGACGCCGACAAGACCGGCGGCCTCTGGCGCTTCGACGCCGAGAAGGCCGAGAGGGTCCGCAGCCAGCCGCCCTCCACCGAGGAGGCCAACCAGGCCCTGGCCAAGGAGGCGCTGGGGCAGCAGTAGTGCGTGCGGCGGCGCGCGCAGGACATGAGCACACGAGACCTGATAGAGGGCATCCACGACGGCACCGTGGCCCCTGGAGTTGTAGTTGTAGCTGCAGTATTCATTGTAATGACCGACTTTCGATTGCTTCACATGACTGCTCGGGGTGATGGTCCCTTGAAATCATCCGTGTCGCCCGTGATGGCGAGATACCGAACACATTCAACCTGGTGCTAGTAGCAGCCGAATTATATACAAGTCTAGCAGCCTCCCAGCCTTAATTGTACAACGCTGTGGTGCGTAATCTACCACGCTGGATTCTACGCTTTAGTATGCCTGCGGCCGACGGCTCGCCGTCCAGCTGTCCCTCTCACGTGCTCCTCGTGCGTCGCGCGATGCAACATGCAACATGCAAAGCCCATGCATAGCCCATGCGAGAAAGCAAAAACGCCCGTCATGCCCATCCCATGCAATAGTACACTCGTTCCGTCACTCGAGCGCGATGTATCCCCTCCGTCCAAGCAACCCCCACATCATGCTCATGCACCCCGACCCCGTCACCTCCCCCTCGATCCCCTCATCCTAGGAGCTCGCATCCTCACCGTCTTTTTCCAGCTCGTAGAACAGAAGATACACCTCGCGCTGCATCCCGAGCACCTCTGACGTCTTGGCCTCGCGGATCTTCTCGTCGCTGATGCGCCACCACCGGTCTGGCGTCTTGCGCTTCCTGTGTGGGCGCGGGGCGGGTGGCACAGCCATGGGCGTCGTCCCGTCGGGCGTCACCGTTCCGGACCCGGCGTGGTCGCGTGACATGGAGATTCGCGACAGGGCGGAGCGTGTCGACGCCGCGACGGAGCGAAGGCTGGCCGTGTCGTCCTTGTCCTTTTCCTTGTCCCGCGGCTCGTCGCGCGGGGCAGAGGTGGGGCTCAGGCGCTGGCGGAGGGAGCGTGGGCGCGGGGAGGCGTCTGAGGCGAGCGAGTTGGTCGAGGAGTTGGCCGTCAGGGGAAGGTCGGGGGTGGAGACGGCTGGGCTGTCGCCACGGGAGAGTGCACCGAGCTGGGGCGTGGAGATGGGCGAAGCGGATTTGCTGTAGATGCCGGCCGGTTGGAAGGTGTTGAGGTTCGGATACGGCGCGTGGACGATGTTCTGGCGTCGGAAGGACTCGTAGTGACCGCTGTGATGACTGCCTTTGTGGGTGACGAGGCCGAGAAGCTTGTAGCGGCGGCGGTCGGTAAGACTGCCGAGGGGGAGAATTTCGGGGAAAGAGACCTTGGCGGAATTTTTGGTCGAAGCCTGGGTCTCGTAGATGGAGCGAGAGAGGTGAATAGTCAGGACCTTAGGGAACTTGGTGATGCGAGCGGAACGGGCGATACGTCGTTTGGGGGCGTAGCGAGAGTCGGGGAGGGTGACGTCTTCCGGTGTGTTGTCGGGATCGAACTCAATGGCGTGCCGGAGCCGCTCGAGTTCTGCCGTCTTGCTCTCTTTGAAGCTGTCGGATGTGGACTTGGCAATCTCCTTGGTGATCATGTCCTCAGCGTGGACAAGGCGGCACTTTTCGCACTTGAAGTCGTCGATGTACTCAGTTTTGAAGATCTCGTCGAAGCACGAGCTCAGCGTCGTGGACCTGACCTGCGGGACGCGGAGGGTCAGGGTCACGAAGGTCTCGGTTTTCGGCGCCGACTTGTGACCGCATGTCTGGCATTCGAGCTGGGATTCGTGCTGACCCTCCATGGGGAAGCCTTCGTCCTCGTCCTCGAGCGCGTTAGGAATTACGCCGTTGGTCTGGATCATGGGCGGCGTGTTGTTGCTGGACGGAGAGCTACCCGAGTTGCTGCCGGAGGCATTGGGTTGTTCGGCAGCAGCCAGCCCCTCGAGTCTCTCCTGGATGGCCACGCCGTCGACGGGCTGTGACGCGATAGTCCCCTGGGCGACCGCGTTCCGCGCATGTTCTCTAGCCCGCTCGCCGGCGTGGTACTCATCCTTGAGGCGCTCGGCGACGATCTGCAGGAACTCCTGGGCGTCCTGCTGCTGTCGGCTGATGCGCTGCTTGAACGCTTGCTCCAGCACCCTGACGAAATCGGCGGCGGAGGTGCTCTTCTTGTAGATGGGCCTCTCGTTCAGCGCGTCCAGCATGTCCTTCAGCCCCTGGGAGACGATGCCCTTCTGGAGGTTCTGCAGCTTCCATTGCGGCAGGTTTTGGTTCGGCGGCTGGACGAGATGCGCGTACACGGCGGGGTCTTCTATGTTCCGGCGGTGTGTCTCCCGGATCAGGTAGATGCGGAGGTCCCCCAGGCCGGCGAGGGCCTGGAGGGTGGAGTTGATGAAGCAGTCGTTGGCATAATTCCTCAGGCCGACGACGCCCTTCTTGCGAGAGGAAGAGGTGGACGCCTCGTCAATGGCAAAGTTGGGAGCAAAGACGTAGACGAGGGCAATGGCGGCGAGGGAAGCGCCCGCGGCGTAGGAGATGGTGGTGAGTTGTTTGTCGGGCATGATGGAGGTGGAGGCGGGCAGAGGCAGAAGCCTCGGGAAGGCGGGAGATCGGAAGCGTCGGAGGATGGGGTACGCAGGACGAGCGATTTGCGGAGGTCGTGAAGGTGGTGGTTGTCGTCGTCGTCTTGGCCGTCGTGGAGAAGCGGAAATCTGTCGCTGGCGTTCAAGGGTATGTCGAACTCGTAAGTAAACAGTCCAGAGAAAACATTGTACACAAAAAGGAACCACAGGGCGTAAGGTTGGTCGGGGTAGCAAAGTTTGGGTGGGTGGTAAGAATCTGGAGAAAAGCCGGGGATCCGAATCAACCGTACGGACACGAAGGACGAGATGAACAAAGTGCTAGTCCCGTCTTCGCTAAGCCGGACCGATGGTATCCTGGTGCCTGCCCTGCGCCTGCCTACCTGCGCCCGCCTGCGCCTGCCACTCTGGGCGGGCCTGTGCCTGTGCCTGACGTGGAGCGAGCGTGCGTGGGCAACCGGGGGAAGGATCGAAGCGGTGGGGGAAGGAATTTTGGAAGGTCCGCCCCACGCCATGACGCGACGGCGCCATTCGTCATTGGCGACCTGCCGTGGGGTCTACGGGTCGTCGGATTCTCCTGCCGCGTCGGCACATGCCTGACTCAGCATCCTTGAGTCCCGACTGCCTCACGATATGCTGCCACTTGTCTCGAGCATCATCAATTTCTGGCCATCTCTCTAGATATATCCCCACGATCAACATCAAGGTAGCTTTCGCCGTACTCACCATGCTTCTGTTCCTGCAGGATAGAAGTGGTGGTGCGCAACGGAGAGGTTACATTTGGCTTGATATGAAGCGGCATCCCGGTGGCGATCACGGCACTCATTGGCCATGCCAAGTCGAAGTGAACATCAAGATTCGCATTTAAGACATGACCTTAGAAGTATCTCGGAACCGTGCAGCAAAGGCTTTGCACCAGCCAGCTGTGGGGTCAATCTCCAGTCTTGTCAGTTTCGTCGTTTGTCACGTTTGAGCCTCACGGCCCATTCACAGCTCAAGCCTATCTGAGAAACGCTTCAATAATTGAGCCAGCGGATATCTGGTCCCAAGGTCGCAATTCGTGCTGGCCACCTTGCGCCATCCGTTTCGAGGGTCGAGGTCGACTTAGTTCGGCGCAACGTACTCATTGATCGTCGGCGTCGTCTCCAGGTCGATCTTGACGTCAAACTGGCCACTGGCCTGTCCGTAACTCGCCTTCACTGCCTCGCTCGCATACACACGCATCTCCTTCTCGTACGCCTCTGTGACCCCGTTCCAGTGCTCGCCATCCCCGCGTTCCCATGCTTCCGCGATGAGACGCCCTAGCAATGCCGAATCACGCACGGCTGTGTTCGCGCCGTTGCCGCCTGCAGGTGTCATGGCATGAACGGCGTCGCCGACGAGAGTCACGCGCGGTTCATTCTCCCATGCAGGGACGCCCTCAGGCGATGAACAGGTAATCTTCCAGAAGGCCGCCTCCGAGGCGTTCATGTTGTCGAAGAGAGGCTTGACGCGCTCGTGCCAGTGCGAGGTGAGCGACTTAGCGATCTGCGCAGCCGGGAGTCCCGTGATGGTGTAGTTGTCGTTCGGCGCCTTGATGACGCCCGGTGAGCCGAGCATCGTCCAGCCAAAGTCGATGTCGGGGTTGTCCATGTCGTTGGCGCGCACGTTCGTGATGAGAAAGACCTTGCCGCCGTTGGGCTGTGTTGTGTCGTCCACCATGCGGAACACCCCCTCGCCGAGTCCTTTGAACGCAGTCGTCGGGGCCTGTCCGTGTATGCCTCTCGCGCCGAGATCATACACCTTGACTGCGCCTTTGGTGAGCTGCCTCGCCACCTCGCTCTTGACGCCCTCGCCTCCGACGAGCATGGAGCCTTCCTCACTCCTGCTTCCATCCGCAAAAACGAGACGCACCCCATGGCTCGTCTTCTCGTAGCCCTCAACCTGGTGACTCCACTTGACGTTCTCTTCCAGGCCCTCCATGAAGAGCTTGCGCATTTCGCCGCGTGAAATGCCGACGACTTTGCCATCTCTGCTCGTCAGAGCCTCGGTCTTTACCGATGACTCGTCTCTAACGATTGTCACGCCCGTCAGCGGATTGATGGCGGAATCCCCGGCACCGCCGGTCTTGCCGCACGCATCGTAGAACTTTTGGAAACCTTGCGGTCCGAGAGCTGCTTCGATGGCGTCAAGGCCTTGTGAAGAGAGGCGCAGACGGTAGCCTTGCGCGCGGAAGACGATGGAGGCATCGCGCTCGAAGACGAGGAAGGGAATCTTGCAGCGGTGTAGCGAGCGGGCAAGGAGGAGCGAAGCGATGCCGCCGCCGGAAATGAGGATGGGCTTTGAGGCTGTCATGACGGTTGATGAGATTGGAAGGTTGATCGTGAAGGCAGTTAGAGAGAAGCGAACCTCTTGGGACAACGAGAATCGATCTAGAGAACGCACGGGCTTATGAAGGGTCGGCTTTGGAAGACCGGGACGAAGTGACAACTGCTGGATGCGAAAGGTAAGGGACGGGAGCTTAGCTGAACCTACCTACCTACCTCAGATACCTACATTACGTCATTCCTAATAAGCAGTGACTAATCCTCCACGGAGTTTACGAGACACCTTGTATCGAAGTTGGTGTGGTGTGCGCATTAGTCAACTCTCACATCGTCTTTGAGGCGCTCTTTCGGCCATTTTGGGCTGTAATTGCGGCAGCACAGAAACTGTTATTTGTCGACCGGCTACATCGAATTTATATTCGAAGCGGAATCATCTGAACCATCCAGATTGTCTACCGTTTTGATGAGCTCCCAATCTAGCTTATATCGACTACCATTCGGCCGCCTGAGATTTCGCCCTTTCTCATTCTATCCAGACCCCGATTCACTCCCTCAAAGCCCTTCTCGGCGGCCAGCACCTCAGGCGGTGTGACGAGCCCGCTCTCCAACAATCTCTCCAGCCACAGCACTAGTGCCTCGCCGACGGCTGGCACATCGTGGAAGATCTTGATGGGCACCGTGTGATACGCAACACCCTCCGGCGGTTGCCCCTTGGGCAACCCAGTCAGGCCGACGAGGTGTGCTGACTGCGACTTCGTCCTCCGCGGCGTGTCTGGCGGGCTCGGAGGTGGCGTCGTCGTCTTCTCCTCCCCAATCTTGATGCCTTCCAAGTCGGCAGCTGGTGTCAGAGCGTCCAGCAAAGACTTTGCAGAGTCTCGGCCCGTCGTGTCCAAAGCAAATCGCAGCTTCTTTCCCACATTGGCGCGGATGATTTCGACAGCTCGCGAAGGCGAATGGCTGTCGACGAGTAAGTCTGGCCGAAGGACCTCATGATCCGCCAGTCGCAGGCCATGCTTGGCCTTGTCGACCACTGTCACCACTCGAAGCCCAGCTAGTCGTGCTAGCTGCACGGCGAGGTTCGCCGAAGTTGAGGAGCCTAGGACCTGTGTCAGTATCCCGAGCGCGAGACATTACAGAGTCGGCTGGTACTCACCACCCCAGATGGCCAGCCAGTCTCCCGGCACGGCCCTCTCCCGGTCCTGAATCCCGGAGAGGCACTCTGCCCTTACATCCTCTGGTAATGTTTCCGGCTGGATCGACCGCACCAGCTGTATCAAGTCGGGTCCATCCAAGATACTGGAGAAGTCGACACCCATGCAGACACCGAGAGACAAGGCCGCTGCTACATAAGCCACGCCGATGGTCGCGCCCGGCTGTCGCGGCACATTGGGCGGGATGCGCACCGTGTTGAAGTCGGACGACACGACGTATTGCTGGAAGCCGGCTTTCCGCAGATCTCGGTAATCAGTCGAAATGACGAGTACCTAAAATGATTGAGCATGTGGGAGGTCAGATGCAACAGAACAGGACGAACCTGGTCACCTTCCCGTAACCTCGAGTCTGGCCTAGATGACTTCACTATCCGGCCGACGAGCTCCCTGCCGGCAATGTATGGTAGAACCGGGAGTCCAAAGTTGTAGTCACTGTTTTGAATCAGCAAGTGCTATCACAAGGCCAAGCTGCCGAACGTACGGTGCTTTCCAGTCAATGGGGTTCAATCCAAAGGTCTCAGCCCGAACGAGCACTTCATCCTCAGCGTTCAATCCGGGAACAGCGTAATTCGTCGTGACTTCGTACGGCTGCCTCGGCCCATGCAGCAGGAGGACTGTCTGGCCGCTGGGGATATCGATATCGGACATGATGGCGATGAGACGTCGAGTGATACGATACGGTCTGCGACAATCTACCGCAAGCCGCCCCTCCCACACCAGTTATACATCCGAGGCTGCATATTGGGGTCAGTCAAATCCAATTTGGGGTATTCATCATCTTGGTGCCGCAGTCGGAGGGCGTCGATCGGAGGGGTAGTCGCGAATGCGTATCTGAGGCATTGCGTGCTCCCCAGTCCCGCAACGGAGTATTGCGTGATAGATTACCACCATGGCGCGTCGCGCTCGACATTTCGCGAGCCCAGGATGATGCGAGCTAGCCTTTTGGCCCAATCAATCTCGACGAAGCGATGACGCCGGAGTGCATGTCAACGGCAACCCGGACGTAGATGTAACGTTCAGGGGCAGGGTTCTCCAGTTATCACCATGAACCTTCACCCACACCAACGCCACGAGCGCCCCGAACGGCATAGCTCTGCGACCACTTGGAAGCTTCCGCAGCCGATACGCTTGAGGGATATTGCAAGGCAGTAGAGGGAAGCATGGCGTCGGATTGGCAGGTTGGTTGGCAGGATACATCTATTCTGCAGCTACTTGTATGTCTCTCTCAAGCGTTTAGCCGACGGCCTCGTCTCGAGAGTGTGAATGGTCGCAACGCCTCCGACAGCCTGGCTGTCGGCACGCGCGCGACGGAATCCCTAGGCGGGTGGCGCGTCTTCCTGGTACACATCGTACTTGTATTGCGACCCGGTGTGGTCGGCTCTCAGCCCCTTCTGCCCCTTACCGTACACCCTTTCCCTTGCCGTCAACTGCTCGTCCTCCCCAGGCAATTCGGGGTAGAGACCCCTGCGTCGGAGTTCCGGCACTAACAGGTCGACGACATCCTCAAAGGTCCCTGGCGTCGTGACGTAGCCAATGTTGAAGCCGTCGAGGTCACCCTCTTGGATCCACCGCTCCATCTCGTCGGCCACGGTCTTCGGGCTGCCGACCGACACGGGGCCGAGACCACCGATGGCGGCTTTTTCGGCGATCACGCGCGGCGTCCACTTGGGAACGTACTCGCTCGTCGTCGTGAAGGCGTCCAGGATGCTGCGAACCTTGTGGGCCTCGAGCGAGTCGGCCGCCGTGACCTCCTGATCCAAGGGGATCTTGGACAAGTCGATGCCTGTCCAGCCGCTCACAAGAACCAGGCCACCGATGGTGGAAGCGTGCTTTTTAAGCTCGGCGAGCTTTTCCTGGGCCTCCTCGTCCGTACGGCCGACGATGGGCGTGAAGGTCGCGAAGAACTTGATCGATTGCGGGTCACGGCCGAGGGCCTCCGCCTGTCTCCGGATCTCCTGCACCTTGGGCTTCAGCAACGCCGGCGAGTGCGAGGACACAAAGATACCCTCCGCATGAGATGCCGCAAATTTGGATCCGGCAGAGGATGTACCGGCCTGGAAGAGGAAGGGTGTCCGCTGCGGCGAGGGGTCCACGATGTGGCGCGTGTCGAGGTTGAGGAACTTGCCGTGGTGGTGAATTGTGCGCACTTTGTCGGGATTAATGTAGCTGTCGTTCTCAGCATCCGCTTCAATTGCGTCGTCTGCCCAAGAGCCTTCCCAGAGCCTGGCTGTATGTCAGTAAAGTGCAGGCTCGGAGACCTGCGATATGGATTGACTCACTTGTACAGCACCCGCAGATACTCGTCCGCCTGCTCGTACCTCTCATCATGCGGGATGGGACTGTCAATGCCAATAGCTAAGAAGGCCGCCTTTTTCCAGCTCGTCACGATGTTCCAGCCGATACGCCCACGAGTGAAATGGTCGAGGGAGCTGAAGCGCTTTGCTAACAGAAATGGCGGCTCGAAGCTCGTCGAGGCGGTGATGGCGAAGGAGAGGTTTTTTGTCACGGCTGCCATAGCACTGATAGGCTATTCCTTATGTTAGTGCAGGATTCTTGACGGGTAAATATTGGCCGCTGTGAGGCTCACGATCGTCGGGTCCGTCATGGGCCATTGCGCCGCGCGGCGAATGCAGTTGTCTAGGCTACCTTCGTACGTGTCGTACCTAGTAACGATAAGTCATGGTACATATCGAGTAGCAGATTTCATGCAAACTCACCCGCCGTAGGTATCAGCTAGGAAAAGGGCGTTGATGCCGCCACGTTCCAGCAGCTTGGCCAGATCGATCCAGTACTGCAGGTCGCGTTTCGTCGCAGACTTGTCGACGGGGTTCTGGTCATGTCAGAAAAGATAGGCAATAATTGGTCGAAGAATTTAAACAACCTTCCATTGTCCAGGCGAGAGATGTCCCACCGTGGACATGTCAAAGGCGTTGAGTAGAATCTGCTTCTTCACTTCACCCGTGCCGTTCTCGGGGCTTGAGGCACCATTCCCAACAATTGGTAGGGACGTCATGTTCGCAGCCTTGTCGAGATAAGTTGCGATTGGATCGAGTTGTCAGTCCGTAATCTGTCGATTGAATCTCAACAAGCAGCACAAGATCTAGGCCCTGACTTGAACATAGTTGTGCGCATCGGCATCTTTGTATCACCGTCCAGCATCCACCTGTACATACGTCAGAGCCGCTCGTCGGATCACGCCTTTCGCAGTGTCACCCTCATCATCCGCAAGTTTCGTTTCGAGCAGCATCGCGACCCGACCGAGTCCACTTTACCGTGGGGAGCCGGCGCGGGATGAAGAGCGCCTCGGTCCCCAATCCTCGCGTGGCATGCTCGCGCCATTGCGGATACGGATGGTGTCATCGCTCCGACGTGCAGCGGTCTTCGTCGGCTTCAACGGCGGAACCATCACGGCGGGATCGAGGTGCGCACGGGAAGCATGCTTCAGGTGCAATTCTCGACAGGTCTATTGCGGTGTGCAGGCAATGTGAGGGGCAAACGTGTTGGTGGCTTTCCATGGGTCATGCGCTTGTCATGCAAATGGTTCGTGTACAGTTACGCCGACTCATGCCTCCTGACGTTATGTCCGCGGGATGGAGTTGTGTGATTTCTGCTTAAGCTGACTACGAGTATAGGTTTGTATGTGACAGGTCACTGCTTGCCCTGGTTTATCCCACGATACTGCCTATTCTGGATCGGGTAGCAAGCTTGCGGGCGTCTGCCTTGGTCACAAACCCCCACTGCCTCTGTGCCCCTTTGCCTCACGGCTTGGCTCACTCGCTGGTGTCCCCCTTCCCGGACACGCTCACCGGCGCGCCCTTGCCCGAGCTGGTTTCCTGAACTGGCGCTGCCTCCTCAGCATACGCCGTGGTGTTTTCAACCCCAGGGCTAAACCCTCGTCAGCAATGCCGCAGAAGTACACAGGGAGAAAGAAACTCACTCATGGCGCTTCAAGTACAAGCGCAGCGCATGTGTCGCAATGACGAGTAGAATCGCTGAACCCAAAGTGAAGGCAAAGCCCTTGGGGTATCGAGGCGCTTCGACGGTCGGGAAGACGAGCAGCGGCGTCCAAGCAGTGGACGACTGCGAGATGGCGTTGATGAGAACCAGCGTGAAGGCTCGCTCGGCTGGCGCTGAGCGCAACTGTGTATTGACCCAGCCATGGAAAACACTCGACATTGAGTAGGAAGCGTAAATTGTGGAAAAGGCGAACCACTTCGCGGACTCCGGCACGTCCCATATGACGAGGATAATGAGGCCGATGATGTTCCACGTGTGCGCCATGGTAATGGCCCATGCTGGCCCCAGAACGAGATCGGACGCGAAGCAAACAAAGAGCGTATAGAAGATGCCCATGCCCGGCGCGATGGTTCCCAGCTCGTTGACACGCGCGGCGGAATACCGGCCCAAGCTCTTAATCCAAAGAAGGAATGAGCCCGAGCTGGTGTGAATACCGGCGTTCCAGAAGAGCACATCCACAAGTACGATGGCCCAGAACTGCGGCTTCAGGAAGACTTTCTTCAGGTCTCGTAATGCAAACTTTCCGTGCGACTCGTGACCGACTCGGTCGAGACGGGCCTCGCCAATCTTGATGTCCTCGGGGGTCAACACGCGCCGGTTGGGCTGGTCGGGCGTACCGGGGATGACGAAGTATCCGAGAATGCCAACGGGAATAGTGATGAGAGCACAGATGATATACATCCAGCGCCAGCCCTCGAGACCCTTTACTCCGTCGAGCCTGGCCGAGGCGCCGGCCTGGATAAGGCCCGCCGTTAGGGTGCCGAGAGACAAGCCAACGTAGAAGATGCCGCCGCGCCGCGCAATCTCATCGCCACGATACCAGGACCCAAAAAGATAATGCATCACAGGGAAAAATGCCGCCTCGAACCAGCCGACGAGGAAACGATAAGCGGCAAGCTCCGCAAAGCCCTGAACGCGGAACTGCAGCAGAGTGAATATGCCCCAGGCGATATCAAGGAAGGGGATTAACCAGTGTATAGGGATGTATGTGAGCAGGAAGAAGAAGGGAATCTGTCCCGTGACAGCGCCGATAATGTAGAATGTCTGCAGCTGGACGAGCTCATTGCCATGGAAGCCTAGGTCTTCCTTCAGGCCGGCCACATAGGCATTGTCTGGACTCAATCAGTACCCAGCAACCGGGGGTGATGATAACTCCTGCTTACTGAGATTTGACTAGATATGTGTTAGCATTTGTATGATATACTTGAAATGTTTGGGAGGCTCTTTGTCTTGGTAGGAGACTGAGTCCAAATAATGAGAGGCAGGTGTCTACATACCTGGTCAATGTACTTGACCCAGTACGCCAGAACGGCATACGGAACGATCAGGGCATCGATCTTGCGAATGAACTTGCGTTCCTCCTTAGTGTCTGTGTCGGAGTACCACTTGATGTGCCACCACTTCTCTCGCGCAGGGCCGACCATGTTGCGGACCAGATACCTGGGTATCTTTAGACTTCAAGTTAAGGTATGGTACGTCAAAGGGAGTCAGACCAGGGCTCAGAGATTGTCTCATAGGTCTAAATGAAGGATGACTGTCTGCACAGCAATCGACGGAAGGGTTGATCTCCTTTAGTATGCACTTTACTCCCCCATGAACGCTCACTTTGCAGCCATGTCGCCACGCGAGATCTTCTGTGCAGCATCCAGCTAGATCATCGTGCCATGCAATGAGGCGTCCATGCGTCAGGGCCAGGCCAGGGTTGAACGCTCAATACCGCATGGGTTTCGTTCTGGACACCCACCTGGCTGCTACTACCGAGATGTCGCCCAGCTGCCGGAGCATTGCACCATAGCAGCAGAACTGATGCGACTATGCGAACTGCAGCACGAGTCGGGAGGCGTCCGATAAATGCTCGAAACGATAGGCGACAGGGTAATGGGGCCATGTCGCTAGTGAGGATACTCCGACAACCACGTTCTGGGCAAGCCACACTGCAGGGAGATACGGTCCAGGGAGGTCATCAAAGATAGCGGGGCCGAGCCGTCGGATCGAAAGGGCGCGTCTCGATGCTGTTTGACGTCCGTGATGCGCCGAACCGGAGGTGCTGGTAATGATGGCGATGCGGCAAGATGTGGGGGGGATGGCGTGCTTGGAGGTGACATATGTGAGGCGACGCGGCGGCGTCGGCGGCGGCGCGTCGTGCGGCACCGACGCCGCGATGGCGAGCTTGGGAGGGGTCGAATCGAGGGGTCGAGGGACCGAGGGATCTGCAGAGTAAAAGGGTTATGTTCGTGGTGTGTTGGCTTTTATTCGTGATTGAGACCTCCATCGTATCTGACTTTGGTCATTTCCTCCAGGACCAGTCAACCGTCCATTCTGCTTCTCTCCCAATCACTTGATCATTCACACATCATGGGTGATTACCACGCTTCATCAGATAGCGGTGTTGGAGGTGTCGGGCTCGATGAGAAGCCTCAACCTGTTGTTGCTGGCGCTCAGTTGGACAGCGAGAGCTCACCAACACCACAGACTTCCTTCGAGGAGACGAAGCGAAAGATTGAGGCCATTACCGAGTCGCTTTTCCAGCCTCCTGACTACAACAATCCGTCCCACAAACTTCTCGACCGCTACATTGACGAGCCGCGAGAGCTGCGCGTCGCTGTCATCGGCGCCGGCCTCAGTGGCACCCTCTCTGGAATTCTCCTCCCGGCCAAGGTCCCCGGCATCAAGCTGACGATCTTTGAGAAGAATGCCGATGTGGTACGTAGTGCAATGTCTTTCATCAATTTGCCTATATTGACCCATTCTAGGGCGGCACCTGGTTCGAGAACATCTATCCCGGCGTGCGTTGCGACGTTCCTGCGCACGTCTACCAGGCAACATTTGACCCCAATACTCAGTGGTCGGAGCAGTTCGCGCAGGGTGCTGAGATTCGCGACTACTGGCAAGGTCTAGCCAAAAAATACGAGCTGTATAAGTTCCTCCAGTTATCTCAACGCGTCGAGAGCCTGAACTGGGATGAGGAGAAGTCAGAGTGGCAGATAAACGTCAGGGATCTAAAGTCTGGTATCCTGCGCACCGAAACTGCCGACTTCGTCCTCACGGCCATCGGCCGCTTCAATGCCTGGAAGCTGCCCAAATACCCAGGTATTGAAGAATTCAGGGGCACTCTTCGCCACGCCTCCAATTGGGACCCCAACTTTGACCCTCGAGGGAAGAATGTGGCGGTCATCGGCAACGGCGCCAGCGGGATCCAGCTTACATCCCACCTTCAGCGTGTAGCCGGCCGACTGGACCACTATGCTCGCAATAAGACGTGGGTCACAGCCTCGTTTGCTGGCCATGATACCTCTCTCGACCCCATTCCCATCTCGGAAGAGCAACGCGAGCTCTTCAAGAAAGACCCCGAAGCCTACCTCCAGTACCGCAAGGAGCAGGAAGGGAAATACTACCGCGGCTTCAACGGCTATCTCAAGGGCCACGAAGCTGTCGAGTCTCAGCGCGAGACCTTCAAGCAAACTATGAACGATCGTCTCGCCAAGCGTCCAGATCTCGTTGACGCTCTCATCCCCGACTTCTCCCCGCACTGTCGCCGCCTGACTCCTGGCCCTGGCTACCTCGAGGCCATCACCTCTGACAATGTCGAGTACATCCGCACCCGCATCAAGCGCATTACACCGACCGGTATTGAAACGGAGGACGGTCGCCACCGCGAGGTCGACGCCATCTTCTGCGCCACCGGCGCCAACGTCGACATGGTGCCCCCTTTCCCCATTGTCGCCCGCGACGAGGACCTAACCCAAACCTGGCGTGAGGGCGGCAAGTACGGTTTCCCTTACACATACCTTGGCGCCGCAGCCCCGGGCTTCCCAAACCTGCTCTTCGTTCACGGGCCTGGCGGCTCGGGTCGTTCAGGCACGGTGCCGCACAATGTCGAGAACCAGGTTGTCTTCTACGCGCGAATCCTGCGAAAGGCCGCGCGGGAAGGCATTCGCACGCTGCAGCCAAAGAAGAGGGCGGCAGATCATTACACGCAGTGGAGTGACGCCTTTTTCGCGACGACGGTGCTCTCTGAGGGATGCAGCTCTTGGTACAATGGTGGCAAGCCGGGGTCAAGAATTCACGGATTATGGCCGGGAAGCGCGTCACTTGTGACCATGGTGCAGCGGGAGCCGAGATGGGAGGACTGGGAGTATGAGTACGTCGAAGAGAGCGGAGGAAATCCTTTCTTGTGGTACTTCGGAAAGGGGTGCACGAGAAAGGAGTTGACGGAGGGAACTGACATGACCAACTATCTAGTACGGGCTGACAAGGTAGACCTGAAAGATGTCCATGAGGGATGGTACACCGTGCCATAGGCTGTTTCAGTAAATCGCAATCTAGCATTCATTTTTCAATTCTTAGCAATCTTTCAGCTGAACGAATAGCTCCAGTCAAATCGCGCCGCCATGACGCATCCTGTCCGTCGTCTCACGGCATTAATTCTCGACTACAATGGTATCGGACCTCGCGATCAAAATGCACGCCATGCAATTATTGATCTAGAGATATTCCACCATCACCTTCGGGGTCCTGGAGTTGTCGGAACTCCCCGAGCGTAACCCATGCCACGCGACGTTCCAACCGAATTCAGGAACTACAGCCGCTTAACCTGCCCAACGTCTCCAATGTTCCTGTCTCCAAATCGTCTAATGACCCAACGGACCGAACTAATGTCAGGAGGACCCTGCAGAAAGACGGCCATGTCTGGTGGTGGAGACCGAGCTGTTGCAAGGGTCGGCGTTAGCCCCGGTCTGGACATGATGTTCGCCCATTACGTGCTGACCCGGCGGATGTCGCAACCTCCCCAGTCTTGGCCTTTCCAGCTACCCTGGTCAACATCAGAACCGCAACCGGAGCTGTCGCCGAGAAGACGGGTCAACTGCCGTGAACTGCAGACACGTGGGAGTCGTGGTCCGGGCGGGCAGGTTGGCAGGTTTTCTGTTCCTAACGTTTGACGGACCCTGGATCGTTCCCAACATATATCTTGCCCAGGGACGGTTGTTTTTTTATGACTGCCGATCATCGCGTCTCCAAAAATTTGTGTCTCAACTCTGTCTGCACCATGGCCGACTCTCGAGAACTCCGTCACGATGCGATTGCTCCTCCCAAGGAGCAGCAGCACCCAGGTATGCTTCAAGCCTACTCACTTCTTCTGGCACCGCCACCACATGTTGCTTTGGGTATGATCCTCTAACACAACGTAACAGTAAAATGGTACCGCTCAACCTTCTACAACATGACCATCCTCGGTCTCTGTAACTTTGCCGCGCCGGGTATCTGGGGGGCCATGAACTCTCTCGGCGCTGGCGGTGCTGCTTCGCCAAAGCTCGTCAACGCAGCTAACGCGCTGACGTTCTGCCTAATGGTCGTCTCGTGCTACTTCTCGAGTGTCATTGTGCACTACATAGGCATCAAGGGTGCCCTCATCTTCGGAACGTAAGTTGTCTGCCCGCTAATCTGTATCAAAAAGCATGCTGACACTCTCACAGCATGGGATACGCCCCTTTCGCCGCCGGCCTCTACACGAACAACCGCTATGGGAACGAGTGGCTCATGCTCCTCGGCGCTGCCCTCTGTGGCATTTCTGCCGGCGTTTTCTGGATGGCAGAAGCCGCTATCGCGATAGCCTACCCTGAGCCCTGGAATCGCGGAAAGGCCCTTGGCTACTGGTTGACGTACCGTCTGGGTGGTCAGATTCTCGGAGGAGCCATCAACCTTGGTCTCAACATCGACCGTGACCAAGCCGGCAGCGTGTCATACACTGTCTTCATTATCTTCATCGCCATTCAGGCTGCCGGTCCTTTCGTCGGCTTTCTGCTGAACAAACCGAGTAAGGTCGAACGCAAAGACGGAAAGAAGGTCAACCTATCGATTGTGGAGAACCCCTGGTTCGAGATCAAGGCCACCACCAAGCACTTTCTGAACCCGAAGTTCCTGCTGCTTCTTCTCTGGATTGGACAGGCAGTGTTTGCGGAAGCTGTCTATTTCACTTACATTGCGCGTAAGAAAAACGACTCAAAGCGGGAAAATGCAATTGCTGACAAGACGCAGTGTGGTTCTCCGTCCGCGCACGCGCTCTGGGCTCGTTCCTGTCCGGCATTGTGGCTGTCATCTCGGGCAACCTACTTGGTGTATGTATTATCCGTGAGACAAGTGGAAAACAAAGACTAACGGGCCCAGCACTGGCTTGATCGCACCAAGATTCCTCTCAAGACACGCTCTCGCGGTGCCTTCTGGTTCATCGTCGTGACCCAGGGCGCTTGGTGGACATGGGCCACTATCATGGCAACACGTTTCCGCGAAACCCGACCGACGTACGACTGGACGACCGATGGCTTTGGCGCGGCGTTTGGAGTGTACATCTTCCTGACGATTGGGTTCCAGCTCAACTACCTCTTCCTGTGAGTAGATCTCCCATCAGGTGTCAAAAACCCGCTAACAAGCCAGGTACTTCTTTGTTACAAACCTGGCCGAGACTGAGGATCAGGTCATTCGTTACGCCGCTCTGCTCCGTGGTACTGAGTCGGCATGGCAGGCGGTCAGCTACGGCCTCACCTCGCTTGCTGCCTTTGGTGAGGTCGGCGGTATCTACATGAACTTCAGTCTATGGGCGCTGGGCATTGGCCCGGCCTGGCTGGTTCTCAGACACTTTGGCAACGGAACTGCGAACACGGGGCACCATGAGGCCCACGGTTCGCAGGCAGGCGACGGCGTGGTGTCGAGCGAGACACAGAGCGAGGATGGGGAGGGCAAGAAGGCTTTCGTTGGAGGAGATAACAAGGCTTCCGTGAACTAGCCTCCAATGATAATATCAGTTGGAGTCACGGAAAGTCGTAATGGAGGGGATCCGGGGGCTGTAGTACAGACTGGCGGACCGCTAGTGACCCGTGATAGATGAGACGTATACTTCACGATCGAGACATGATCCAAATAGCCCATCCAATCAAACTTTCTGTATTAGAATATTTACGGTTTGACATCGATCATTGACCCCAAATCCAAGTTGACAGGCATCCGGAAGAAACTCCGAGGGGGAACTCCCCCTGGCGCAGATGACGATGATGCCCAACCCCCACGCCCCCGTTCTCCAATCGAGCCATCCATGCATCTTGAATGGCCGTTTCGGCAGTAAATCCATGACACCGGCAGATCATTTCCCGACGGCTAATTTACCGGCCAGGCGGGCGGCCATGAGCGCTCCACGCGTCTTCATATCTCACCTTTGCGCCTAACATGGCGTCATCTGCACGAATCGTTCCCCGAGACCCCAAGTCTTGTAAACAGCCCCAGGGTCGATAGTTGGAACGCCACGGGAAGACGTCAACCCGCAGTAAACCCCTCAAGCTTTTGTCTCCGATGGGTTACCCCTCGTGTTCTATGGGTTCGAAAGGGGGCACGGAGGGTTGACGCCACCCGGAGCTCCGATGGCACCATCGCCCCACCCGTGCGGGGCCGGCGCCCGCCGGCCGATGATCGGGGCTGTCGGCTTGTCGGGCTGGCGGCGCTGCACGCGTTCTGGGCCCTGCAATAGAGCTTGGAGCTTGGGGCAGACGCGTTCCCCCTCGGCTGAAGTCTGTCCGATTGTGGTCAGAATATCTTCTTCACAAGTTCACAATCGATACTTGAACATCTTGCGCCAGCACAAGCAATCACCAACACTGACTTCGCTTGCATTACCTCCTTGATCTTTCCCATTCATCCTTCTCTACCTACATAGCTATCACCGACACTATCATCTGCATAATCATCTTTCTACGCAATTACGATGGGTGACGCAAACGCCTCTCCGGCCCCCGCGGCCACCCCTAAGAAGAGCCTCGTCATCAATGCATTCGTTGAGATGTGCAGTGGTCACCAGTCCCCCGGTCTCTGGCGCCATCCCGACGACCAATCTCATAACTTCAACTCAACGCGCCACTGGGTCGAACTCGCGAAGCTCCTTGAGAAGGCCAAATTCCACGGCGTCTTCATCGCCGATGTGCTGGCGGGCTACGATGTCTACAACCAATCCCTCGAACCCGCCATCACGTCCGGGGCCCAGTGGCCTGTGAACGAGCCACTGGCGGTTGTGTCGGCCATGGCGGCCGCGACGGAGAGCATCGGCTTTGGCGTGACCGTGTCGACGACGTATGAGCAGCCATACCACCTGGCGAGGAGGCTCGGAACCTTGGATCATCTGACGGGAGGACGGTAAGTCGCCTGGTCATGCGATGCTGGTCTATGGAAACTGATTTCTCAACATGCAGACTCGGCTGGAATGTCAGTATTACCTCGGGGACTCATTTACACACTCAAACTGACTCTGCCAGATCGTGACCAGCTACCTCGACTCGGCCGCCAAGAACATGGGCCTCACGCAGCAACCCCAGGTACACCTACCCTGTCCCGTATGACTTCAAATCTTTGCTAACACCGCCAGCACGATGACCGCTACGCTCAGGCCGAAGAATACCTCCGCGTAGTTTACAAGCTGCTCAACTCGTCCTGGCGAACCGACGCCGTGCTGCTCGACCGCGCCCGCGGCATCTATACCGACCCGGCGCTCGTCCGCCCCATCAACCACGAGGGACGCTTCTTCAACGTGCCGGGCCCGCACATCACCCAGCCCTCGCCCCAGCGCACGCCGCTCCTCCTGCAAGCAGGCACGTCGCGCGCGGGCAAGCAGTTCGCCGCGCAGCACGCCGAGGCCGTCTTCGTGTCGGCCCACGCGCCGGCCGTGTGCGCCAAGAACATTGCCGAGATCCGCGCCCTCGCCGAGTCCGGGTACGGCCGCAAGGGCACCGACATCAAGGTCCTCGCGCTCGTGACGCCCATCCTGGGCCGCACCGAGGAGGAGGCGCAGGCCAAGCTGGCCGACTACCGGCAGTACGCGTCGCTCGAGGGCGCGCTGGCGCTGTTCGGCGGGTGGACGGGCATCGACCTCAGCAAGTACGGCGACGAGGAGGAGCTGCGCCAGGTCGAGAGCAACGCCGTGCGGTCCACGGTCGAGGGTTATGCCAAGTTCTCACCCGGCACGGCCAAGTGGACGAAGCACACGATCGCTGAGCACGTAAGCATCGGCGGCAACGGACCCGTGCTGGTGGGTACGGCCGAGCAGGTGGCCGACGGCCTGGAGACGTGGGTGCGGGAGGCGGACGTGGACGGCTTCAACTTTGTGGGTGACCATCTTGACCGCGCGACAAATGAAAAGCTGCTAACGAGGATCAGGCCTATGCCCTCTTTCCCCAGTCCTTCGAGGACATCATCGAGCAGCTGCTGCCCGAACTACGCAAGCGCGGTCTCTTCTGGGACGACTATGCCGTGCCGGCGGGCACGTATCGCGAAAACTTCTATCGCCGCGAAGGCCAGAAGCAGCCGCTGGATGAGCACGTCGCGGCGTCATACCTGTGGAGGGAGGGCGTATCAGCAGAAGAGGCCGTCATCCCGGCGGAGCCAGCATCGGAGAAATAGGCAAGGAGAAGGCGGAGGACAATTGATTTGAACAAGTTTATTAGGGAAAATGCCATCATGGCAACGAAGGCTTGGGCCAAGTCCGCGGTCCCAAGCTATTCTACAGTTCCTTAGAACTGTTCTAACTCAATGTGAGCCATTTGTGGCCTTTGAAGTTGTAACTGACTGCCTCGCACCTCGACCCCCTTCCCGATCCGTCTCCATTCGACATCTAAAAGCTCTTGACCTTCTGCATGCTGCCCTCCTCCAGCAGCGCCTTGTGCATGTCGAAGCTGTTGAAGAGCAGGTGAGGCTCGTGGCCCCAGCCCTTCTTCAGGCACTCAAACTCGGCCTTGTCAAGGTAGCGCTCGAGGATGGGCTGGTAGACGGGGTGGGCGCACTTCTTGATGATGACCCTCGCCCTCTCGCGGGGGCTCAGGCCGCGAACATCGGCCAGGCCGTTCTCAGTGACAATGACGTCCAGGTCGTGCTCAGTCTGGTCGACGTGCGTGCACATGGGGACAATGCAGCTGACACCGTGGGGGTCCGTCTTAGAGGGTCTCGTGCTGGGGGTGTGCATGATGGAGTACTTGGAGCTGCGGAGGAAGTCGGCGCTGCCGCCGAGACCGTTGAGCATGCGGCTGCCCATGACACAGGTCGAGTTCGCGTGCGCGTACATGTCAACCTCGACGGGCGTGTTCATGCCGATAACGCCGAGGCGGCGGATGATCTCGGGCGAGTTGGACACTTGCTGGCTGCGAAGGAGGAGCTTGCCGTGGTAGTCCTCCCAGTTGTCGTAGAAGCGGCGGAAGCCGTCGGGGGAGAAGCGGATCGAGGTGGCCGTCGCAAAGTCGAGACGGCCGGAGTCGAAGAGGTCGAGGAAGGTGTCCTGGATGACCTCGGTCCACACCTTGAGGTTCTTGAAGTTGGACTCGGAGAGGCCACCAATGACGGCGTTGGCGATGTTGCCGATGCCGGATTGCAGGGGCAGCAGCGACGCGGGCAGGCGACCACGCGAGACCTCGTGCTCGAAGAACTCGATCAGGTGGTCGGCGATGGCCTTGCTGCCGGCGTCGGCGGGGGCGTTGGGAGAGGTCTGGTCCTGGTAGTCGGACTCGATGATGCCGACGACCTTCTCGGGGTCAATGGGGATGGACGTGGAGCCGATACGGTCCTCAACACCCATAATGAGGTAAGGCTTGCGCTTGGGGGGCAGCTGAGTCATGGTGATGTCGTGAAGGCCCTCAAAGCTGGGCAGCGAGGTGTTGACCTCGATGATGATCTTGTTGGCCATCTGGATGAGCTCGGGGGTGGCACCGACCGAGGCACCAGGGACGATGCTGCCGTCCTCCATAATGTCGGTGGCCTCGACGACAACGACGTCAAGCTTCTCGTTTGGCCTGTCCTTGGTGTAGAAGCCGTACATGAGGTCCACGGGGAACATGGACAGGTGCTTGTCAAAGAAGTTGATGCGACCCTCGTTGATACCCTTGGCAATGGACTTGCCGACCTGGTGGGGGCTTCGGCGCTCGATCATGTCGAGGCCAGCCCAGCGGTCCTCCGTCTCGGCGCCGGACGAGGCGCCCACGAAGAGCGAGTACTTGAGCTTGCCCTGCAGACTGTTCTGCTCGACGTGGTCGGCGAGGTAGGTGGGCATCTTCTTGGGGTAGCCGACGCCGGTGAAGCCCGACCAGCCGATGTACGCGCCGTTGGGGAAGTGCTGGAGGAGCTTCTCGGGGTGGGTGAGCTTGTTGAGCATGGACGGGCGGCGCACCCTGGCCTTGAGGGCCGCCGAAGCGATGGGCGAGGCCATTGGAGTTGTGTTGGTGCTGGTGGAGGGGAGAGGGGGGTGATGGTCGGGCAAGCTGTCCGCGGAGGTCGACCAGCAGCTTCCGACGGGCGATTCGACAGGTAATCGACCGACAATTCGACAGAGATGAGCGAGAAATGAGCGAAAGCCCTCCGGAACAGCCGCCAAGTGGGCACGAAGCAAGCTTTATATTCTGGCGTTGCTCAGAGCGCCATCAGCCCACTTCCCATGACGTGTGACGTGTGACGCTGACGGGCGACGGGCAGCTGGCGGGCGGCACTGGGAAGAGGGAACAGACAAGGGCATGTCCAGGATCGCGCTCAATTGACCAATCATGATGGCGTTCTGTCTCGATCCGCGTCGCCCAGGAACGTGTCGCCAGGTGCCGAGAGGTTCGAGCCTGGCCAAGATAGGCAAGGAGGGGTCGAGCTCCAGGAGCTGGCTCAAGGGAGCTCCATGGCATGGACGGGCGGGCGTCTCTGAAACATCCGTAGATGCGAGCAGCTATCTCGGTCCAGCTCGGCCGGACGAAGCTCGGCGTGATGGGGTTGGCTGGGCTAGCGATTGCCCCCACTGTTCCCGGTGGTCCGGACGAGCGGTACCCAGCACTGGACCGTGGCTACGGTGGGGATGGATATGCAGTGTTCTAGTGCAGGGTCGATTCTGGCCTGGGATGGGTGATGATGCCTCTCCGGTCGACGCGATGACGATGTTGGTGATGGTGTTGATGGATAGTTCTCTACTGCCTACCTAGGTAGGTACACTTGGTGTTTCAGAGATTCAGGCAACAGCACTCGAGCCGACAGGGTATTGGCTCCAGCCACTGCTGACCGAGATCTGTGGCTGGCGGTGGCCCGACCGAGAAGGGTCTGCTCTCTTCACCGAGCCCCTCCTCGGCATACCGGGGCTGGGGTCAGGGCCCGCTCTCACCCAAAATAAACCAAGGTAGGGGATAAATCTCTCCGTCGATCAAGGGGTTCGGAATTCATTCTCCTTCTTTCCCTTTTTCTTCGAAAACAGTCGAGGGCGCGATTGCTTTCGATGCGATTTAGCAGGGATCACGTCCTAATGGCAGACTGACCCCTCAACACACCCAACTTCTACTTCAGCCAAGATGTCCAGCCTCCTATTCTCAAAGCTGAAGCTAAGCGAGGCGTGTGCAGGCTGAGCCGCATCTGAATAGAGATGGGTCAGCATCGTTTTCGTGGCGCTGTATTGTCTGACGTGGCTGCCTCCCAATGGTTTGCCCACACGGATGCGATGTTTGTACCCGGCGACCTGCCTGGTGAGGCTGAGTAACGGCCCCCTCTTCAAACCATCGCAGGCGGTTTACGTAGTTGACGTTTGATGACTGGTTTCTCTCATACTTTCTTTCCCTGACTGCAGCAATTGCAGTCTACAGCCATCCTCACATATTGAACAGTCCGACGACAACATGCGCCTTCTTGATGTCCATACCAGGCAGCTGGCCAACAATCAATTCTTCGACAGCAGAACCACCAGATACGCTATTCTCTCGCACCGATGGACCGCGGACGAGCTGACACTGCAAGATCTGAAGGATCCAGGCCACCAAAATCGACCGGGCTACGCCAAGATTCTCGGTGCCTGCCACATGGCTCAACATCAGGGCATCGACTTCATCTGGATCGACACTTGCTGCATCGACAAGACCAGCAGCACCGAGTTGGCCGAGGCTATCAATTCTATGTTTAGATGGTACGAAGACGCCGCTACGTGCTACGCATATCTGGCAGACGTCCCGAAGCAACAAACAAATCCTCCATTGGCGCCGCCACCTGAGATGGCCAGCAGCGAATGGTTCAAGAGGGGTTGGACCCTGCAGGAGTTGCTCGCGCCGCGGCACGTTGAATTCTTCGACGAAGACTGGAACTTCATCGGCACGCGAACTAGTCTGCAGCACATCGTTAGCGAAGCGACCGGGATCCCCGCCGTTTTTCTCTCTGGCCAGAAGTCCCACCGTTCCGCCTGCGTAGCACAGCGCTTGGCGTGGGCGGCCTCGCGGCAAACGAGCAAGGTCGAAGACCAAGCGTACTCGCTCATGGGTCTTTTCGGCGTCAACATGCCACTCCTCTATGGAGAGGGTGACCAAGCTTTCCAGAGACTGCAGCTGGAAATCCTCAGGCAGTCATCCGACCAGTCCCTGTTCGCCTGGGGCACGACGAATTCTCTCGTTAAAGTAGACGAGGTCGGCATACCACAGCTAGGCCCAGCCTTCCACGGTCCTCCTTCGCCCGACCCGACCGGAGTGCTCGCACCGCATCCAAGCTCTTTCTCTGCGTGGAATGGAGTGCAGCTCGCTACCCTGTTTGACCACAAATCCGAGGTTGAGCAAACAGGCTCTAAAGTCCGACTATCCGTCCCCACAATTTCTGGGAACTATGGAAATAGGAAGTTGCTGCTGCTCAACTGTCGCATCATCGACGATTCTTCAGAGTCCATCCTTGCTATCGTAATGATTAAAGATCAGGCATCAGGAAGGTGGTTTCGCGAAGTACCCCGGCGTCCAGGGAGTGCCCGGCACGGGTGGAGCGCAGAGGATCCCATAACTCATATTCCGACCTTACGCATTCCCTGGCGAGCGGTGAAATATGCTACATATGAGTGTGTGGATGCCTCATCGAAGCCTCTTTCTCCCAGCGGTTTGGAGTATTCTACAGCAAGCGCATCTGGCACCTTTGGTCCCCTCATTCTCCAGACGTCGCCCAAGCTGCCCGAGAAACTTATCGACGTGTATCCTCCCGAAGCCTATAACCAGCAAGCCAACGTGTTGACACCAAGGCGTGATAAAGAAGGTCGGTGGGAACGAGTCACACTTTTCTTCCAGCCCAAAGAGGCCGACGTCGATGATACCGCCACGAGGAACTACGCAGTCATTCTGGAGCCGAGAACCTTTTCACAAGCATTATTTACCTGGCGCGGACGGAACCCACCGTTCGTGTGCTATGTCATCCCGGTGCAAGTCACAGCATGGCCTGATTTTTTGAGGTTGTGTGACCGAAACCCGAGCCTGGCCAATGAGTTTCTTCGAAGCCAGTCAAGTACTGATCTCAGTATGGGCTCATCCAGCCCAAGAGTGGCGCACATACACCACGACGTGTTCCTTGGCCAGGACCACTACGTACTGAGAGTTGGAAAGTTTGACCCTGCGGCATGGGTTTTCCTCAGGAAGTGGCTCTTGTATCTGAGATACTTGAGCGCCTTCTTTGGCAACTTAACATACGCCTTGTTCCAAACCTACGTGTTCACAGGCTCGAGCATGAGCTACCCGTCTCATATTGCAGCGAAGGTAGAGATGCTCTCTGTGAGGCTCAGACAGAAACTTGAAGATGTGCTAGCCAGCGCCTCTGCCATATGTCGCAAGCTGGTGCCTCTTCTGTGGGTATTGGGAATGACCTTGCCCCTTTTCCGCCATGCCTTGCTCACGCTTGATGGCAGAGGGGGTCTGGGGTCTGCGGAAACAATACGACTTTGGCCACAGTATCTACTGTCGTTTGTCATTTTGGCTACAGTCATGCTGAAGTTTGATCTCGCCATGGACAGTATGAGTGCTTCGACAAAGTTTGCTCAGAGTCGACGGGTGATCACATTCCTTCCGTTTATATTCCTTCCAGGTACCTTCGTTTCAGCTTGTTTCGGTTTGGACACCGAGTCACGAGCTTTTTCTTTTAATCTCACGTATATGGAGATCTTTCCTTTTTTTCTCATGGGTGTTTCGTGGTGCTTTATGGGGCGGTGAGGAACTTTCTTTCGAAACCAAAGATAACGCCAGGAAAAGGCGTGCATGACGGGTCATAAGTTCACGCGGTTGAGCTTCTAGGAAACCGAGGCAGCGGATAGGTCGCGAACTTGACAAGACAATAAATTGCTAGGCAACTTAAATTGACCGAAAGAGAAACCCTCCATCCAGCTCTCCCGCCGATCAGCCCATCAACGTACCGAATCAGCACCCTCATTAACTACCTTGTCCCTATTGAAAATTCCATATCTTCACTCAATGATCATCCCCAATGACGCGGTAGCTATCAATTGGCAGAACGGAGCCTTCAGGTGTTCTCGTTCACAGTGAGCAAATCGGCCGTCTCAATCACTATCCTCTCAAATCCACAAGCCTCGGCGACTCCCTTGTCCGACATGCCTGCGGCCCCGGCTACCTTCTTATTAAGACATCGCCAGCCCCACTCTCGGACAAGAATCCCGAATCATTAGCCGGCGCCGACGCGCAGCGGGCCTGGATGTCCGGTACTTCTCTGCACCTTGAGTACGACTTTGTCAACTCGGCAGCACTCAAGCGTCCTGACGTGGGATAGGAAACCCACTTGCCGGTCTGGAAGTCAGCCTGAAGTATCGCATGCCGCCGGAGACTGGTCATGCCATTGAGGGTGATGATGCCGGACTCGGCCCGTTGCCCGCTTCTTCCTGCCTGTAATTATTGTTCTGACGCCCTGCGGCGAGTCCTCCGTCGTCTGTTTCATTTTCCTCGTTGCAGTCATTTCCTTGGTAGTGCTTGCCGGTCTATCTGCCCCTCACGTTCAAGCTACGGGCTGCGCTGACGTGGGAATTGGGTTTACGAACGGCGTGCCATCGTCGACTGAGTGGATCATGTCGCCGGTACGTGCGTTGACGAAGATGACAGTAGTCTTGAGTCCGTACGAAGGTCTAGAGGTGCCGTGGACCTCGATGATAGTCTCTTCAGAAGTGGTTTCATCCTGTTTTTCGGGGGTCATCTTACCCAACCCGGTTTTCAGCAATGGTTATAGAGACTTTTGTCTTCATCGGGTGGGGCAGGTACCATGGTGACGCACCTGGCGCCTGTATATTTTAGTAATGCACGACATCTTCAGAACGGTATAGAGTATCGAAAGAACAAAACCTTCCATGTCACAAACTATTTTAAACATAACTGCAGCATGATAAGATATCTATCTTTCTCGTCTCGTCCTCGATCTCTACAGGCTTTTCACTGAGTGACCTATTACTAAAAGAACGGCGTTGGAACTCTGCGTAAATTGCACGAGGATAATGATGCTGCTTGTCTGACTTCATATACAGAGATATCAATATTACTAGCACTGACATCTCAGAACAATCTGCTCTTCTGTTCAGACAAGATGTCATTGTGTCATTGCCCCCCATCAGAGATATGGTTGACTCTGTTCTGGCACATGTAATTCCTCGATTAATTTGTCACATCGGATGCTAAGCGAGACAGATCCGTGATGTCACCCTTGGTCTTGAAAATGCGGTTACATGTTCATTCCAGTTGAGTGTCTTTCAGTTCTAAACCCCCATAGCTGCCTTGCTTGCAGAGTCAAGCACAGCGGCCATGAGACAACAGCAACTACAAAGAACAAGTCCACCCGCCCGGGCCAGGTTAGAAACCCTGAAAAGAGTTTTGACTTGCTTTGTCTACGAAGTGACACATTCTGATAACAATTTGATCGTCCTGGGCGATACTCATGTCCTGGCATCCTCTAGGCCTGTTGATACATGGTCTCATTGCTGTTCTAAAAGACACACTGAAGCCTCCTCCAGCGCACCCCACGCCAGGCAAAGACGTCACGTGCCCTTCTGTTGACCTGGACTTTGGTCCGTTGCTGTCTGGAATCTCCTTTTCTGTGAGCGAAGATAGACAGTATTCGAAATTTACGTACCTTAGAGAACAAAAGAGATTTCCAGCATCCGGGAGCATTCGCTTCAGGAATCTCTTTGAGTGATCCCCTTGTAGGCAAGTCTTGATGCCTAGGTATTTAGCTGATAGTGGTATACTTGCCCTGACTTCCTCGCTTGTTTTTTATTTCTTGCTGCCACAAGCTGCACGCCTTGGTCATAGCGTGACACTCCTCTTCAAGCCCACAGCAATTCTGCTTCTGTCCATCGGACCTTCCCAACAACACCCAAGTTTATTATGTCCGCCATGGGCTCTGCTCAACTTCAAATGCAACCCGCTGGCAAACGGGGTGTCGAAGGCAAGCGCGAAAACAGGCAGCTTACCAGTATCGCCAGTGTCTCTTCTCAGCATACAGCTGCTTTTTTTGCTGAGCCGTTTACCAACACTGTCTTCCCGAACAGTACAGCACGTCTCGAGAGTCAAATCCCAGCCCAAGCCGTCCCTCTCTTGTCCTTCTTCGCCCCTCTTGAGAGAGACGTAGGCGGCTCCCAGACATCATCTACCTGTCCAACAATTCTTGACGAAGGCCGACAGTTTGCGCTTCATCATCGCCAAACTATCCTCATTACTCCCCCTTCCGACGTGGCCACGGCCACTGGACACCAGTACTTCACCAACCTGAGGGCGATGGATGAATTTCACAATCACACAGGGCTATCCTGGCGCCACCCAAAGCATCCGTCTAGGTACCAAGAGGCAAGCTTTCGCCCTAGCAACGCAATCACCGGCCGGACCAACCCTCCCCGGAACCCCTTCGAAGAGGCTCGACTCAAAGCCAGGCATGGAATCTCCGCCAAGTACCGTGGCGACCCAAGTCTTCCAGGCAATCAAAGCGCGAATATTCCCGACTCTGAGAACTGCTCCTTTTGGATCATCAACCTGCCCTCCGACGTCACGCACCAGCAGCTGCTCGGCCGTATCCGCAACACTGGTCGGATCCATGCGTGTGTCATCAACCCTCCCGACCCGAAGAACAAACACTTCGCCGCCGCTGCCAAGGTCGTCTTCTTCGACCTTCATGCCGCCCAGAAGTTTCTGAACGACACCCTTTGGGGCCTGATGGTCGGGGGACACAGGGCTCGCGTCAGCCGAAACCGCATCAAGTCAGCTGCCCAGCCTCACGCGACGGACCAATCCCGCGTGCTCGTCATCGAGGGCGACCCCGACTTTGTCAACCCCCGAGAGCTTACACGATACTTTGATGGCAAGTTCCAGTATCAGATCGACCGCATCATCGACGTCTTTCGCTCGCCACACCTGGCTGTCGTGGAATACCGCTTCGGAAGCTACCGCTGCCAGGCGCAGACGGCGCGCATGGCGATTCAGACAGAGCACATGTGGGGCCTTGGTGGAAGTGGACGTGTCTATAATATTTGGTTCGGCCACGATCCTTGTGATGTGGCTCCCGAATTTCAGCAACGAGACCGCAGGTTTTGGTAGGGGCCGGACTCTACTGTGATGGATGTGATGAACGCCGGCGGCACTTGAGCTTGGATTCTTGTTCACGGGAAGCCAGGAGGGCAACTTTGTTCTGAGGGTTGGCGTTTGACTTCAGGTAGAAAAATTGAGCCTCAAGCTCGTGCGATGCATAGACAGACATTTCACTACCAAGTTCCCACGTCCTCAGCGTAAAGTTGCTCGTGTTTGATGAGAAGGGGCTCAGGGGCAGCGTCCCAGCTGGTGGCAGCTGGGGAAATTCTCATATCAGCTGGCGAATTACTTCTACCTGATTGGATCAGCCTGCTCCACCTCCATTGCGGCATTCAGGTCGACGTTGATTGCAGTGGCAAAAGAGACTCTTGCCCTTCAACAACCTCATCCCTCCAACATTTCCGTCTGTTCTCTAGAGGATGCTTGTTTGATTATTGTACCCGAAAGATCTTCATAGCCAGCCACCTTCATGGCGACCGATCAATCGGATGCGCTACTGAAAGCAGACACCTCTCCGGATCCTCCGGTCTCTCCGGCTCGGACGCCGGGTACAAGCCCGGACGCTATCAATGGCAGCCCTGAGGCGCAAAAGCCTGAATCATTGGATCACGCCGACCTGCCTCTTCAACAGCCGGAGGTAGATGATATTGGTAGTGATCATGGAGATTCCGAACATGAGCTTCACATGGTTCCCGGCCCACCCCCTCCCGTCACCAGCTCTGATCGCGTTGCTGCCGACGGCAACCTCACCATCCGCTCCAAGCGGACCGAGAGACAACGAAAAAGACTCGAGAAGAAAGCCAGCAGAAATCCACCGAAGAACCTGAGCGCTGGCCCTTTCCCACTCCCGGATGAACTTCTGCTCTCCATCTTCACTCTGGTTCTGCCCAGCGACCTCCTCCACCTGCAGCAGACCTGCACCTCTTTGCGCGACTACATTATTATATGGGAACCAACCCTGGCCAAAGAAATCATTGCGCGCCGCTACTCCTGCCTTGAGCCTTGTCTCAGACTGCCTGCCATGATGAAGGACATCGACCCGTCCATCCACCCAGCGCTGCTGCATCCCGAACGCCAGAGCGGAATGGGCATCCACAAGAAGTTCCAACACGTGCTTCCAGCCGACCCGACTTACATCTGCACCTGTCTCACCTGCATTCTGCGCTGGAACTCGCTCTGTCTGGTTGTCGACTTTGCACACTGGCAGCCCAACCTTGACTCTGGCACACCCATTCCCATGATCCCCCGCGGGAAATTCCCGATATGGAACGAGATCCTATTGACTAAGAACGAAAGAGTCGTAAAGAGAGCCATGGCCTCTCCGCTTTGGTACGCCCGCGTGCTGGAGGTGCACCTCAAGTCAACGACCAACTCGATCCGCCGACACGCCGCGAACCAGGGAAATAGGCGGCGCCGGTTCAGGATGACCAAGGAGGACGAGACGTCCGGCACGGATGAGTTCCTCCAGCGCAGCGGCCCGCCGACAATGGATTTCCCCTTTCACAGGGACAACTACTACATGCTGGAGTCGTATCTCCCCAACAGGGGGTGGAGCTCTGACATGGAGAAGTGGCAGTACATGCCCGACTGGCATGAGAGAGACCTGCACTGGGTATCGGAGCGATGGAGCGAGAAGCCGGGCAATGCGACACCGCCCAGCGAGTCAAAGCCTGCGTCATGAAGTCACGCAATGCATCAAGGAAAACTTTCAGCTTTACGTCCTATGGGATTACAGGCACCCTCGGCAGGCACAGCGGACGCCGCCATTTACTGCTTGGTGGGCTCAGCCGACTTCCCATCCCCATTTTTCGCGTCAGCAACATGGCTTACGGCAGGGTCCTTCTCCATCAGATCCGACGAGTTCACGGGAGCGTCAATGCCATCAAAGACGACAGCCATCTGCTCAAGTGTGTAGCCGCGTGTCTCGGGATATCCGAAGAACACGGTAACGATCATGACCGACAGCACGACGACAAAGACAAAATAGTACTTCCAGCCAATGGCTTCCAGGGCGATGGCGTTGACGAAGGTATTGACGAAGATGGACGCGACGGTGGTGCACCAGGCGACGGTGAGGCCGCGCGAGCGCAGGCTGAACTGCCAAATCTCGCAGGGGTACCCGGTGAGGAAGGGAGTGCTGGAGGGGAAACACACAAAGTCAGTGGTGGGCTTTCACCGAGAAGGTCACAGATTGGGGTAACGTACAGAGCGATGCCATAGCCTGCAAAGAAAGTAAAGAGGAAGGGAATGACGGCCATCCCGACCGACGATGACCCCGAGTTCTCGCACGCGCCGCTGAGGCCGGTCACGATGATGAAGCTCGTCAGCATGGTGATGCCAGAGCTCAAGAACAGGAAGCGGCGGCCCAGGCGATCAACGTTCGTAGCGGCTGTCACGGCCCAGCCGAGGTTCCAGACGTTCAGGCAGGCAGAGATGAGCGTCTGCTCCGTGACGGTCTTAACGCCCACCGAGTCGAGGACGAGAGGCAGATAGTAAGACACGACGCCGTTACCAGCCCATTGCGCAAAGAAGCCCAGCGTGACTGAGATAAAGAGGCGATGCCTATTGCCCCGAGTCTTGATCATATCGGCGTAGGAGGCGCTGGAGGTGGCCTCCTTCTCGGCTGTGATGGCCGTCTCAATCTCGGACATCTGGTAGACGACGAGGGGGGCATCCCTGTTACCGCCCGCATGGTGCTTGGAAATAATCTCCGTGGCCTCGTCAAGACGACCGACGCTGACGAGCCAGCGAGGGCTCTCAGGAGCCAGCAGGAAGCCAGGCAGGGCGAGTAGGGGAATCAGAGCCTGTAGCAACACGGGGATACGCCACGACCAATCGCTGGGGATGTTACGACAGGCAAAGGTGACCCAGCCGCAGATGGTGCCGCCAAAGTACCAGCCGCACATATACAGGGCGTTGGCAATGGAGCGCTGCTCAGGGTGGGCGATTTCGTTGACGAGAAGCGGGGACGAGTTCCCCAGCCAGCCGGAGGCGATTCCGATGACCAGACGCGAGAGTGTAAACGTCTTCTCGTTGGGGGCTCCAGCCTGGAGGCCGACTCCGAGGATGAGGAAGAAGTAGCCAAAGTAGATTCCGAGTTTGCGACCCCAGCGGTTGGAGACCCAGGCGGCGAGAGGAAAAGCAAAGCCGTTGCCGAGCCAGTAAATGGCGGTGATCCAGCCCAGGTAAGTGCCGCGCGGGTATCCCATGAAGCTGTTCCAAGTGTCAAGGGCCAGGATGCCGCCCATGACCGAGCCGTCATACCCGTTTGCTGAGGCTGTTGAGGCGTATTAGCAATCTCGACACGGTCTTCGGAGAAGGCTTCATGGTTTCAAGGTTTCGTCAACATACAAAACATAACGAGGGAGATGATGTGCCAGTTGAGCCTGAGCAGGTGGCTCTGCTTCCACCATGACTTGTCATTTTTTGGCACATTGGCCAGTTCCGCGGTGTGGGCCGTCATGATGAATGGTGTCAGAGTAGAGGATGTCGCTATGGTTGATTATCACTGAGGATAGCAATGAGATGCATGATGGAGGTGGGACGAGGCATGTCTATATACCCTGGAGCTATGAATGCGAAGCCGGTGGGTGATGGCAGACGCAAGATTTGCTGAGCTCGGAGCACCGCCAGGGGCCGAAGTTTTGCTCCGCGATCTTGAGCTCCGCCTCGACTCTGATCGTTCCCCATGGAGACGTACGACGTGATCTTTACGGGGTTCAACTAGTCTGGGGGCGGGGACACACCAATGCGAGAGTCATGTAGAGGGAGAATTACCACAGGGACAAAGCACCAGTATGCGGTGGTTCTTGCTGCCAAAATTCCCGTGGCGGGACTATGGCGAGTCAGATGCTGTTCTGCTCTGGATCTGTGATTGATTTCATTGGTCATTGCGGATATTTAACATCGTCCTGGAGAAGTTGTAGAACGACGCCTGGTTCATAATTTCCCGATGCGGAGAAATATGGTGTTGGCGGAGGATGAGTTGGTGGACAACGATTTGGCTCTGACTCCATATTCTCCCGCCTTCCATGCTTCAAGCGCGACATCATCAGTCGAACGCGTGGAGATGCTCAAGTGCGACATTGATCCTGTTTCTAATCTAATGATCAAGATGCCACTAGATGTCATCGGCCAAGATTTGGCCGATCGACCGACGGCGTATAAGTTCTATGTCGTCCGTATCCTTGCGCCGCGCTGGGGAGGCGGATGAACTCCTCGCGCAATTCCCAGGCTACCTACCGTTGCCATATTATTTCCTTGCAGGCTGCTTCCACACCGGTGCTTGGATCTAGCCATGGACGTCGAAGGCCTTGTTGAACAGCTCACTCTTGAAGAGAAAGTCCAGCTGACAGCTGGTAAGAAGACGTCCACTCGACTCAGACTTTGAGTAATCAACGTCCAATCCACTGATATTTTATGACAGGCACGGGGTGGTGGCATACGACTGCGATTGACCGACTTTCAATCCCTTCGATTCGTCTCTCCGACGGCCCCAATGGCGTCCGCGGCACCCATTTCTTCGACAGCACGCCATCGGCGTGTCTCCCCTGCGGCACCGCCCTGGGTGCGACTTTCGACACAAACCTGGCCCAGCGCGTAGGCCGATTGCTTTCAGACGAGGCACACGCCAAGGGTGCCCATGTTATCCTTGGACCGACGGTCAACATCCAGCGTGGTCCTCTCGGCGGCAGAGGATTCGAGTCTTTCTCCGAAGACCCGGTGCTCTCCGGCATCATCGCCGGCCACTACGTTCGCGGCGTGCAGGAGTCTGGCGTGTCTGCAACGCTGAAGCATTTTGTCTGCAATGACATGGAAAGCGAAAGAATGGCCGTGGACGTGCAAGTCACGGACCGGGCCCTCCGCGAGGTCTACCTCCTCCCCTTCATGATCGCCATCGAGATGGCCAACCCCAGGGCCGTCATGACAGCATACAACAAGATCAACGGCGCCCACGCACCAGAGAACCGCTGTCTCCTTCAAGATATCCTTCGCGATGAGTGGAAGTGGGACGGTCTCGTCATGAGCGACTGGTACGGAACGTACAGCACATCCGCCGCCATCAGGGCAGGGCAGGATCTCGAGATGCCTGGGCCTAGCCGCTGGCGCGAGGAGGCCCTCGTTCACGCTGTGACCGCGAACAAGGTCAAGCGCCAGGAACTCGACGATCGCGTGCGTAACGTCCTAAAGCTGATCAAACACTCTCTTGAAAACACCGTTATCCCGCCCAATGCCCCAGAGGGCGAGGCAAACACACCCGAGCACGTCCGGCTGCTCCGCGAGGCAGCAGCCAAGTCTCTCGTCTTACTGAAAAACGAGAGGAGCATCCTTCCCTTGGACCCTGCGAAGCGCGTTGCGGTGATCGGGCCAAACGCAAACATCGCCACTTACTGCGGCGGCGGCAGCGCATCACTCAGGGGATACCGGACCGTGACGCCGTTAGAGGGTATCCGCGGGCTGGCCAGTGATGTTGAGTTTGCGCAGGGCGCCTACGGTCACCAGTCTCTGCCCCTGCTCGGCAAAAGGTTGCGGACTGTCGACGGCAAGCATAAGGGCTTCACTCTCAGGGTGTACAACGAGCCCAAACCGACGGAGGGCGAGGACAAGCGGAGGGTGCTCGAGGAGCGGCTTCTGGATGACTCCAACATGTGGTTCGTCGACTATGAGCACCCTGAGCTGAACAAGGTATGGTATGCCGAGACTGAAGGCATCCTGACTCCTGAGACGTCAGGCGACTGGGACTTTGGCCTCTCAGTCCATGGCACCGCTCAGCTCTTTATTGACGACAGGCTTGTCGTATCCAATGTGGAGAATCAGCGAAACGGCGGCAGCTTCGCCGGCTGTGGATCAGCTGAGGAGACGGGCAGTGCCAGGCTCGAAGCTGGTCAGAGCTACCGCATCCTCGTGCGCTGGGGTAGCTCCCTGACATCTGGACGCAAGGTCTCAGGCGTGGTGGACTTTGGCCAAGGCGGCCTTCGGTTCAGTGGTTGCCCCAGGCTTGATAGCGCCGCTGCGATTGAGGAAGCAGTTACGTTGGCGAAGTCTGTCGACCAAGTTGTCATCTGCGCAGGTTTGAGTGGCGAATGGGAGTGTGAGGGACAGGATCGTTCTCACATGGCCCTGCCGCCGGGAACGGACGAGCTGATTGTGGCCGTCATCAAGGCGAACCCGAATACTGCAGTTGTCATCCAGAGCGGCACGCCTGTTTCGATGCCTTGGATTGAAGACGCCGGTGCTGTTTTGCAGGCCTGGTTCGGGGGCAACGAAGGAGGAAACGGCATCGCTGACGTTCTCTTTGGCGCTGTCAACCCGGTGAGTGGCCCACCCATCCCCCCCATGTATTTCAGTGTTCAAAGGAACTGATGTGAACTCGCCAGGCCGGCAAGCTGCCTCTTACGATGCCTCGCCGATTGGCCGATAATCCGAGCGCCCTGAGCTTCCGCTCCGACAACGGCCGTGTCCTGTACAGCGAAGACATATACGTTGGTTACAGGTGGTACGACACTTTGGATATTGATCCGCTTTTCGCTTTCGGACACGGTCTTTCTTACACATCTTTCGACATTTCCGATCTCATGATCGCCGAGTCAGGGGATAAATCGAAGGACAGCGACACTCCTAACCTCAAGGTGCGGGTCAACGTTCGCAACACCGGCTCGCGTGCTGGTGCCGAAGTCGTGCAGATCTACGTCAAGCCAGCGGCGCCTACGCCCATCGCCGGCACGGCGGAAACGGCCATTGCTCGACCGGCTAAGGAGCTCAAAGGATTCGTCAAGGTGCAGGTCGAGGCCGGTGAGAGTGTAGTTGCCGAGGCTGATCTGGACTTTTTGAGGGCGACAAGCTACTGGAGTGAAATCGAGAACTGCTGGCGCAGCGATGCCGGCTCCTACACAATATTGGTAGGAACGAGCAGCCGGGGCAGCTTTTTGGAGCAGGTTGTGGTGGCTCAGAAGACGAGGAGATGGACAGGACTTCGGAGCTGAAGTGGAGAGGCATCCAAGTCTACCTACCTAGTCATGGTTCACAGTCCTGGGTATAGGTATAATGCAAGTAAAATTATGATAAATCTTCTAGCCAAGATAAGCCATCTAAGCTTTGGGCATATTACACGACGCTAGACGTAGGAACAGTGTAAAGAACGTGTATTGATCAATGCTTTAAACATGTGAGAGGCATTATAGCGTACCTTAGCTTATCTACGTAGCTGGACATAAGAATAACAACAATTATCAACGATCAATGTTCTAGCCAGGTAAGAGGTGTACACAAGTTCATGCCAATTAAAGCTGAAGACGAGACGGAGCGGCGGACAATTAGGAGTAACTAGGTCCAGTTCCTGAAGCGCTTAGTTTGCCCAAGATCTCTTCGGGCCCCTTTTCACCATGATTCCAGGCCTCTTCCCCACAAACGAGCTGAGCTAGCGCTGTCGACGGCCTGGAATGACTCGGGGGCAAGCGACAAGACGTATCCGATCAGCCGATTCAGCCGATGGGCGGATGGTACGATTAGCTGGGACAGATATTTCTCCGCTTGCTCCCCCCATTTCTGACCCCATCCCTTGTTCCCCAGGATCAGTTTCTCCCCCTTCGTATCGACGCCGACTTGCCCCAATGGATCAATGTCGCTCAGGTGCTGAGCCGTCTCCCGAACGGGACCAACCTGCACCCGCGGGGGAGAGGTCGACTACAATTGCCACGCGAGCTTGCGATGCATGTCGTGCAAGGAGGAGAAAGTGTGTGTTTGCCGAGGAGCCCGATCTTGAGATTTCTCCACCAAACGACAACCAAACGCCACAATGTGCCGGCTGCATCAAACTCGGCCTCCCTTGTAGCTTTGATATTCCTACGAGAACTCGAGGTCCAAAAAAACGGCAAGTGAAAGTTCCTGCCAAACCTCCTCCGCTCAAGTCATTGCTAAGTGGCAGGAAATGCAGACGCCGTCTCTCATCTACGATCCACAGCGATCCTCCCTCTGCAGTGACAAGCCAGAGACCATACGACAATGGCCTGTTGCATCAAGATGTTTTTGTTACCGCCTCTCCTTCAGCATCACATCCATCACATCGAAGCCCTCTAGTTCCCGAGCCGGCCTTTCACTACCCGACAGATGAGCTCTATCCCCGGCCACTGTTCCATGTCATCATGACAGACTACCTCCAGCGGATCTACCCCCTGGTTCCCGTGGTGCACCGTCCGACATTCAAGGCTGAACTGGCCTCAGACCGAGACGTCACCGACTCGGAGTTTCTCTGCCTTGTCTTGAGCCTGACAGCCCTGACGATCGGCCTTTTACCGTCTCGGTTCGATCACTACCGAGCCATGGCCCCAGAGCTGGTTGACCGGTTCCCTACGCGGAGCGCCATGGTCAACTACTGCGCCCAAATGTGCACCCGCTTGCGGTCCACTGGCTACTGGGACCACGTGAACCATCGAAAATGGGCTGTGTGTTACAGCCTGTCGATAGGCATCTTCCAGACCGGCCAAACTAACCAGAGTCGAATGCTCGAAGTCGAGGCTGCCCAATTTGCTCGCCTCTTGGGCACGCACCGAATTTCGGAATACGAAGGCCTGAATTATATTGAAACACAACTGCGGAAGAAGGCATTCTGGCTTCAGTTCTACGGATTTGCGTGCGTTGTATCACAGTCCTGGGAAAGCCGGACGTATGGTTGACAAAGTCTTCTAGACACTCCCTGATTCACGTCGGACGCCGCGAGCAGCTGGCCTTTCTCGACCACTATACGTTGCGAGACGTCAATTTTTCAGCCTTGGTCCCACTCGACGTCGAGGACGAGCTGATCACCGAGACGACCGTCTTTGATCACACGACACTGGATTCGACAACATCGCCCATGACCAACGACAGCCAAGCCTTTGACGCGCCTAACACTGCGTTCAGTTGCATCAGTGCGTTCATCGCGGCCTCGCAGGTCTTCTTTAAGGCCATGCAGGAATCACTCTTCCACGTGAGCTGCGACTGTGGCCTCCACCGCACGCCCGAGGTGCGACTCTCTCGACTCCAGGACTTGCTCGGAGAGCTCCAGTACATGCTCGACGATCTCCCACCCTCCATGCGACAGTGGGTAGTTGCCGAGGAGAGCTGTCAGGTGCGGGACGATTTCGGTTCAGACACGGACACGCCTGCAGTCGACCATGCACAGCGAGAAATCACTCGCGCCAACCTGCATTTCACACATCTCTGGCTGCAAAACTTCCTCCTCGAGAAGATGGACCTCATCCTGCAGCAGCAGGGCTCAGAGGCTGGTTTGACACCCGAAGCAGCACCGAAGTCTGCGGCCCTCCGCGCCAACTGGACGGCACGGGAGGATATCTGCCGCCAGATGCTGCACTTGCTGCATAGCATTCCCTATGTTTATCTTGAGCCAAACGGGCTATATCTGGTGAGTATCTACAGCCGATCCCGCAGACCCCCCTGAGAAACGATATAGGTCTAAACAAGCTTTGTGTCCAAGGCGTACAAAGTCCGAGATGTAGCCGTGGCATTGCTGAACTGCCCGTTTGAGGCCCACGAAGGCCCTTCCCGCCGAGCCGCCGAGTACATGCGTGACTTCACGAGCATGCTGTCTCGCCTTGACCGCAGCGAGATCATGAACACTGCGAGCCTGAAGAGCTGGGTCGACAAAGACCGAGAGACGATGCGATAGCTGCTGATGAAGCACATCATCGGTGGTCCGACTTCAAGATACCAACACTGAAGGCGGAGCTTGGGTGGCAATCCCGTGCCTGACTGTGCAATGCACATGGCATAGCGAAAAGAGCGGCAACGTCTTTCAAGGCAACATGCCATCGTTTGATGTGAAACATCCTGAGTTTTAAACCTCCAGCTCGCCTACAACGTAGCTTGTACTCATACCAAGACCTGGCGCAAGTCGGTTATCTTGCGGGCTTACGAAGTAAATGTGTCTCCAACGGGGCCAGGCGACCATTGAGACTCTTTTCCATTGCGTCGCAAGATCGACACGGAGCGCAACGACGTTGGGCTCAAGGCGCTGCTTAAACTGCATGTCTACCAAGCAACACTATTAACCGGTTTGAAGAGACGGGAGTGATGTCGTCACCCGCTTGCAGAAGTTTCAATGCATGCGGGCTAGTCCTCCAAGTTCCCGCATCGAGCTATCTCGCGCTCAACACGAATCTGGTCTCGAACTGCACCGCCGGGCCTTGGACACACAGGCGAATCAGCGCGAAACGACAGATCTTGACTCTCCGTACATTCGGGGCGAAACTCGAAGTGTCGGGATGAGAGCCGGATGGGCCCTTGCGCGGTCACAGAAAGTGGATTTGGATATCTGGAGCCCGAATGGTCACAGGGAGAAAGACTAGAATTATGGCAATCCATCCACCAGGGATCCCAGCAACAGGGTCTTGATCATTCGAAGCCAAAAAAAAAACAGCAACAACAGCCTCTTCAACGCTATAAATCAGCCAGGCATCATGAAGCTCAGCACTACCGTCCTCTTCTTCGTCGCCATGGCCGCCCCCGCCGTTGGAATGCTGAGAATTACAGGTGGATGGATGTGCTGGTGGGAGTCCGGGGGAGGTTCACCATGTGGCTGTAGAAAGGTCATGCCAGATATCTTGGATGTAGGTGAAACCCCGATCAAATATTTGCTTGCCCGAAGGACTTGGAAATTCACTTGAAGGACGCTCACGGCATGATCCGTGATTTGACGATTATGTGCACTCCTGAATCATATAATTTCAACGATGGTGAATTTTACTGTTACTTTACAAGGAGCTGAGCAGCCCTCGAGAAACATAGTATCCAGCACAGCATTGCGGCAACCCCTTTCATTCTATAGATATTATCTTAAAGATCATGATCTGCCGACCTTCAACCTAAAGATGATCAGGTTCATTCATGAAACAGGATTATCAAGAACAGCTCATAGAGTACTATTCAGAAGAGGAAATCCAGCAACCTTGACAATATCAAGCGAGCGAAGGAAATACTTCAGGTGCTTCCCACCGATCTGGGTCTATCCCCCGCACCAAGCATCTTGCTGCTTGACAGATCAATGGCATCTCACAATGGGAGAAACAGCGACGTCGATGGCGCATTTTCTGACACGTCAAAAGTGTTTTACAATTTTGGCATATACCTCGTCATTTGACCCTACATACACATCACCCCCCTCGCCATGCTACACCACGCGACAATCACCGGCAAAAAGACAAGACCACAAGAAAAAAGGACTTTTTTGACTCTCCCCACCATCACGGGGAGCACCGCCCAATCCTTCCCAGCTTCCGCGCCCCTCTCTCGAAACGGGGGGGACAACGTGGTGGTATATGCTGACCAAGACACTTGATGGACAAAAAATTAGAGACGCCGTAAAAGAGCCCAGAAGAAACCCGGAACGCGGAAAAAACAGGCCGAGCACATCTATCCGTGCCTGCCGCCCGTCCGCTCGCGCATCATCTTGCGCCTCTGCAGGTCCTTCTCGCTGTCCCACGTCAGGAACTCGTGGAGTCCGGAGCCGCTGGGCACCATCGGCAGGACAGGCACCTTGCGGTCCGTGACGACCTCGAGCAGGGCGGGACCATCGCTCTCGATCAGCCAGCGCAGGGCGTCCTGGACCTCGTCAGGGTTCTCCAGACGACGGCTCTGCACGCCCATGGCGTCGGAGAGCTTCTGGAAATCGGGGTTCACCGAGTGGGTGTGGGCGTAGCGATCCTCGTAGAAGAGGTTCTGCCACTGCGTAACCATGCCCTGCTCCTCGTTGTTCAGAACGATGACCTTGACGCCAATGTTGAACTGCGCAGCGGTGGAGAGCTCGGTCAGGGTCATGTTGAAGGAGGCGTCGCCGTCAATGTCAATGACGAGCGCGTCGGGCTGGGCGACCTTGGCGCCGATGGCGGCCGGCAGGCCGAAGCCCATGGTGCCGAGACCACCGGAGGTGATCATGGAACGGGGGTGGCGCCAGCGGAAGTGCTGGGCGGTCCACATCTGGTGCTGGCCGACACCGGTGGTGATGTAGGTGTTGTCCTTGCGGTCGGCGGTGATCTTGCTGAGCTCCTCGATCAGGGTCTGGGGCTTGATGAGACCACCGCGCTCGGTGCGCTCGTAGTCGGACAGGGGCCAGCGCTTCTTCCAGCCGTTGATCTTGTCGAACCAGGCGCTGCGGTCGGCCATGGAGCGGAGCTCGACATGGGGGAGCATCATGGCAACGTTGGTGGCGACGTCACCCTCGACGGCCTCGACGGCCTGGACGACCTTGTTGATGTTCTTGGGCATGATCTCGAAGTGGACGATACCACCACGTCCCTCGGCGGCGGCAGCCTTGGCACCGGGGGCGAACTTGCCGACGTTCAGAGTAACACGATCGTCGAAGCGGGCGCCGAGGGCGATGATGAGATCGGCCTCCTGCATGGCCATGTTGGCGTAGGCGGTGCCGTGCATGCCGAGCATGTGCAGCGACTTCTCGTCGAGCTCGTCGAAACCACCAAGACCGTGGAGGGTGGTGGTGACGGGGATGGAAGCCTTCTCCGCGAGCTCCTTGAGGATCTCGGGGCCGTTCTCCGACAGAATGACACCCTGGCCGGCGTAGATGACGGGCTTCTTGGCGATGTTGATCAGGTCAGCGACACGCTTGACGGAGGCGGTGAGCTGCTTCTTGCTCAGGCTCATGGCAGCCCTCGTGGCGGCGCTGGGCAGCGAGGGGATAGACGACTCGGTGGGGATGGCTCTCCTCAGGATACCGGCGGTGACATCCTTGGGGAGATCGACGAGGACGGGGCCGGGACGTCCGCTGGTGGCGATCTCGAAGGCCTCGTTGATGCGGCGGGGCAGTTCGGCCACGCTCTTCACCATGACGTTCCACTTGGTGCAGGATCGGGAGATACCGACAACGTCAGCCTCCTGGAAAGCGTCGCTACCGATCGAGGTGGTGACAACCTGGCCGCAGAACACAACCATGGGCGTGCCGTCGGAGAGGGCGTCCTGGAGGGGCGTGATGACGTTGGTCGCACCGGGGCCGGAGGTGACGAGGACGACACCGGGCTTGCCAGAGGCACGGGCGTAACCCTCAGCCATGTGGCCGGCACCCTGCTCGTGCTTGGGGAGGATGAAGTCGAAGTGCTCGGAGTTGTAGATGGCGTCGAAGACGGGCAGAATGGCGCCGCCAGGGTAGCCGACTGGGCAAGGTTAGCTGGAACGTTGCGATGGCGGTGCAAGCGAAGCCAAACTCACAGACGTGCTTGACGTTGTGCCTCAGCATCATCTCGTGGAAGATCTCTCCACCGGTCTTGCCGATGAACCTAGTAGCATGTGAGCCGGCCAACATTCGTGTAAGTGGGCGACGGCGACGGCAGGGCAACGTACGACTCGTCCATCTCGGGGGCTTTCGGGTCGACAAGGGGCTGGACATGGCTGGACTCGTCGGCCTGCTTGAAGCCAGAGGCAGGAGGGGGGCGGACATCTCCTCTGTAGTGGAAGGCATTGTCAGTCCATGAATGTCATGAGTCACCAGAGACGGCGGTGGCGGGAGGAGAGGGACGTACGGTGCCGGGTTGGCAGCGGAGGTGGCTTGATTCCTCACGCCGGCGGGCGTCTTCTTGATGGACTGGATGGCCGAGACAGCAGGTGAGGTGGTGAGGGTGCGGATGGAGGAGGGCCTGTTGGCGACGGCTCGAAGAGCACGGCTGGCCTGGCGGCTGCGGTGCATCATGATGGGCGGTCGGGTTGTGGTGGCAGTGGTGTAGGAGGGCGTGGTTCGGACGAGGGAGGGAGAGAGAGAAAATGAAGGAGGAGAATTGGATGTGCTCGGTTTCAACAAGAGGCTCGCGAAGTGTCCAGGAACGCGTGCCGTCAGTATTGGACCTTCCACACGAAAGCGTCGAATGTCAATGGGAGGGCGTGGCCGTGGGGAGGATTGTGAGGATGGAGAGAGTGGGAGGTGCCCGGGCCTGGAGGCGAAAGTAGGATCACAAGTTTAGTTTGGCGACTGCCCTGGGCCTGTCTGGGTCACTCTGGCTGGCTGGGCAGGACCGACCGACCGGCGCATCGGAGGTGGAAAATATCAGTTGGCGGCATTCCGTGAGTCAACTGGTCGGAATGCACCAGAGTGTGGGGTCGGGCGCCTCTCGCGTGGCGATATCGGCCTATGGCGCTGCGAGCGATTCGATTGAGACGCCATCATTGGCTGATCTTTAATTGTTCTGTGGGGAGCTCGACTCAGGCGGGCTGGCCACGGTCGGCAGCAGCAGGCGACTTCTCCCTTCCCAGGTTCCCCTCCTTGCCAATGCTCACCCTCGACAGCTCCGAATCAGGAGTCTGGGGTAATGCCGTTTGACTCATTGATGGTATCGCCAGTGCTGTTTCCAGAGCAGAGGCGCCTGTGTGAAGCATTGACATGTCGCTGGTGCGAGGCATGGCGCATTTTGTAAGTGCCGCGCAGGTGACATCATTCTGCCCCCGAGTGCTACCTTCCTTTGGGCAGGTCGTAGTACCTGAGATAAGTACCTACCTACTCTTGGGTGAGGTACCTACCTCAAGCCCACGGTATGGCGTCCACATGCAGAGCCGCCGCCGTTGCAGCCACAAACACTTAGCACGCGAGGCGCTGCTGATACGAGGACTGTGTGGCTGTTCATCTTCTATATCTTCAAAGTATGCATGAGAAGACCCGGAGAATCATCAACACAGTTCGGCCAACCCACGCCGGCGACCCAGCTCATGCATCACCCCCCAGCCCCTTCATGATAGCTACCGCCCGCTTCGCGATGCTCCCATCAACGTCACTACCTCCCTCGGCCCTCGTCTCGAAACCCTTCACCCAAAACGCCCACCTCTCCTTTCCATATCCACCCTCGCCCCCAAACTTCCCGCCGGCTCGCAGACTCCTCGCCTCCGGCCCTGAGAGCGCCGGCCCGTCCACCACGAGCTGGGACACTCTCGTCCCGGCGTGCACGATCCAGAGCCCCGCCGCGGCCGCCAGGTACGCCGCCTCCTTGGCCTCCGTCACGTCCTCTTCGAAAGCAGATCGCAGTTGCCACAGCGCAAAGTCGTCGCCGGCGATGAGGTTACGGCTCCAGAGCAGCGCCATGAAGGCCTGAAGGCTGAGGTAGCTGGCGAGCTGGGCATCCGTAGGGGGGCGGTTGGGCTCAAAGGGGGCTATCTGCGTTAGGTTTCCCATGCCACATCACAGGGGGTTGGGGGGGAGGACGTACGGCCGAAGACGTCGCGGAGGTTCCAGCCGAATGTGTGCAGCGCGCGGGAGGTTTCGAAGCCGTTCTGGGATGGTTAGCGACGATCAGACACAGCAGGTGAGAGATGCGCACCGTAGTCTCGGTGTGCACTGTCTTGGGCGACAGTGACAGCGTCTCGACGGTCCTCACGAGCTTGATCAGCGCCGGGTGGTCGTGCGGGATCTGCTTAGCGACGTCGATAAACATGTTGTAGAGTGCGTAGTGCGCGTCGGTGCCATCCGATCCAGGCGGGCCGGGGAGGCTGGCAGCCAGGTCCTTGGCCGTGGATTCCGCCGTCACAGGGCTGCTCGAGTCGGCACCGAGGAACGACTTCACCGTGCTGAAAGCAGCGGCGTCGTCGTAAGACACCTCGTCGGGCGTGTAGCTTAGGTTGAGAGCCTCAGCCATCGTGAGAATGTTGGGTGATGGACGCGGGGTTGGTTGTCGTTGGGGGTGTCTGGCAAGACTGGAAAAGTAGACAGAACGCTTGGTGAGTGGGGTGGCGTGTGTTCTCGAACGAAATAAAGCTCTAGATATATCTGTCCTGAATGGAGGCCGAGAGATAAAGACGGACATTTGAGAATTGACATGTGGAAGATCGCCCAGGCACCCTCGATCCACGGATGCCCCTCAACTGCCGACGTCACAGGCGGCGGGGTGCCAGGCCATGGGAAAGGGACTAAAGTGGGGGTCCCGTTCCAGGCCTCCAACGCTGCTACGGTGCGCCCCGTGGGCCAGTCCCCGGCTCCGGTTCGTCCCACCTATTTACCAACCTTCGGCGAACTCCTGCGGTGGCCCCTCCATCCTCATGCCTACCCCTTACCCAGCTCGGTGGGCATTGGACCCATTCAGCGCTTTTCATGGTACCGCCGAATCCGAGTTGCGGCCTTGCTTACCTTCGGTATTTCACCAGTTTGCATCGACTTCTTCGTAGTCCTATTCCCACACCGTGCAGAAGGTTCTGAAAAGGCGAATTTCCTTCAGGATGCTGGTCTTGAGTCGATTACGAGATGCAACTTGTAACAAAACACTTGGCACATGTATCCTAGTGACACTCCTGGCTGCTCTGTAGCAAAATCCCATCGCCATGGCTTACCTGCGGAATTTTGTTTCATCATCAACCGGGTCCCTCAACTCCTGATAGAAAGTACCAGTAGCTTCACATTCATGATAGTGTTAACCTGTTTGCGGGTCAAGACAATGTCGCATCGTCTACTTTGAACCAAGTTCAGACACTGTATTGAAAGGTCAAGTACCTTGGTTGATTGCCAATAACGGGTTGCCGGATGGTTCTTGAAGGTAATGGCCGGCGCCTACCCGTCCCAACCCTAAGTGATGTTGAATGGAGTTGTCGTGACGATTCTTGCCGACTGTGTAGTTGCCTTGCAGTCAATCAACCAGCAAAATGTGACCAGCCACTCCCTCTGGGGGGGCAGGCACTCACTTTTTCCCATCTCTTACCCATCAGCCTTAACCAGATTCTCAGAACTACTAGTTGACAACCTCGACGCCCTCTCAGCACAGGACGCTTGGCTCATCAACCCTGATACGGCAGATATAAATACCACCTCGGCTTGGCCACCGAACCTCCTCCAGTCAATGACGGCGACAATGGACGACATCTATGGCGCGGTGGTGACATACGACTGGTCCACATGTCTTGATGCTGCTCATTTCAAGCTGGAAGTCCCCGACAATGTCCGCTACGGAGCCAAGCCTAGCGTTCCCCCGAAGGACAAGCAGGCCGACAGGGTCGAGAACAAGATCGTTGCAGAGCGTGAGAGAATCGAAAGGCAGCTGGGTCCACGGACCCAGCCAGAGCAACGTATCATCGATACGGCCAACCTGATCCTGATCCGCCGCCAAGACATCCGCCACGCCCGTAACCGCGAGCGCCGCTTCGAGACCCCCTCCATATACTACTCACCGCCCGAGGACCCCGAGCTGAGCCAGCTGCAAAGGCCCATCTTCAGAGGTCTGTACGACATGAGGCTGCGGCCCGTCAAGTACTACACGGGCCACAAGCCGGGCGACTTTATCTTCCGCTACTACCACCTGCCGTGCCTGCCGTTCCGTGACCATCGCAGGTGGGTGTATGAAGGGCAGGTGCCGCACCTGCGGTACGAGTACGACGCTCGACTGCTCAACAAGCTCTTCCCTGAAGTTCTCGAGGCTCTCCTCTGCCTGATGAAGTTTGACGAGAACAACCCCTCAGCGGAACCTCCCGACTGGATCCTGGAGACGCAGAGACGCGGACGCGTTGCACTCGCAGAGCCCAAGGTCCAAGCGCGCATCGTTCAGGCCTGGAAGAAATCTGTCAAGGGTCATCGACGTGAGGGTTACATCGAGATACTGCACCAGTCACATCTGGTGCAGGAGATGGCTTGGCTGTACAAGCGGGGGGGAGTCGCGATCCCGCCAAAGCTCTACGAAGCACTGATTCTGATCATGCCCGACCTCGAAACGGTCTACGAGCTTTCGGACAGGCACGATGAAGCCCTGGAAGAAAAGGCACGTGAGCTTCTCTTCGATGGTGGCGAGGGGTGGAGGGTCGTGGATCCTGACGAGGAGTCCCGTAGAGCCTGTGCAAAGACCATGAAGCGACCGCTTTTCGACTGGCAAGACTACAGCGAAGGCAAGGAAGAGGATGAGCGGGAACTCGACTGCAGTCGAGTGCTTGTGTATACCCTGCACTGCGACAACTTGAAGGCTTGTGAGATAAAGGGGGGAGCGTCCTCGGCGGTGGCCCACGTCCCGGCGGCGGAAAGGGCCCACATCAGCAGGTCGGAGAAACCTTTACGCGACTCCCAGGAGCCTGGGCCGAACCCCTGCGATCGCCATTTTTTACTACAGCCTCAACATCCGACACCTCCACGTTTCTCGCGGTGCGCCATCCACGAACACCACAACAATCTGCGGCTCGAATACGGCCCCGACCACGGCTACTACCCCGACGAACGATACGCGAACCGACGCACCGTCCCCGAACGCGTCAACATCGCAGGGCTCGCCGTGCAGATCGCCCGCAGCAGCGCCACTCGCAACCAGGACGAGGCCGACGTTGGTTTCGACTTCATCTCGGGCAGCAGCTCATCCGACTCGACAGTCTCCCACGGCGGATTTTAACGGGCTTTGTCGACTCAATTGATACCCGCGGCCCCGAAACGTCCCCCGACTCGCCGCCCAAACCTTCAAATCACCCAACGGAACAATATCGAAACACCAACACCCCCCTTCCACAATGGCTCTCCTCCCCTTGACCCTCACGGGCCTTCTCGCCCGGCCGACGCTCCCCACGGCCGCGGCCGCGACGACGATCCTCCCCCTCCTCCGTACCTTCACAACGACCCCGGCGACGCTCGCCAAGGGCGCCAAAAAGTCCAAATCCGCTCCTGGCGCCGAGTTCCGCGCCCGCGTGGCCAAGCTCCGCGGTAACCTGCACGGCAACGCGCCGCCGCCGCTGCGCATGGCCCGCAACCGCCACCTCCGCCACTGGACCATCCACCGCGCCTGGCAGCTCCACCAGCGTAACCTCCGCGAGGCCCACGAGCGCGAGCTCATGCGCCAGCACCAGGGCATCCGCAACGCGTGCGAGGAGCTGCGCGCCACCGAGGGCCCCGGCCTCAACGCCGAGGGCTACCTGTACCGCGTCGCTCTCGAGAAGAAGGGCCTGTACGGGCTGGACGCCGTGCCGATCGAGTACGCGAGGCTGCAGACCGAGACGCCCGCCAGGGTGGCCTGGGATCACGACTGGAAGAGGTAGACGGCCCAGCGGGCGGAATGGCTAGCTTCACACCGGCACAGCGAGGTTTCCCTTTGGTTTCGTATCATACTGTATCAACATTGTGTCGCATAGAGAGAGTTTCTGGGGCAGGCAGACAGAAAATTGGTCCAATGCCGAGATGTGTTCATTATTATGGGATAAACCGCGTCCAACGTGTGAGTGATGCTGCACGACAGCTAGCATTTGAAAAAAAAAAATAGAACAAGGCATAGCAGCAAGCCCGCCGCCCGGGCGCTCGCGCCGGAAAGGGGGCCATCCCATCTGTCCACCAATCTCCGCCATTGCCTGGTCCTGTTCACCCACGGAACGCCAGGCTAGCTCAAGATGCTGTTGCGGAGGGCCGACGCTGATGCTTGCCCCGTGGCGCTTATTATACACACTGCGGCAGGGGAACATGCCGCGCTGCTGTTTTCCGGTCTCCGGTCCCGGAGCGGAAAAGAGAGACGATTCGTGGTGGGACGCGGTCGGCGGCGTTGCTTGGAAATTGCAGAACTGCACGGCAACGACAGTGGTGGCGATTCGAGATGCGCCCGTTCGCTCGTTTTGGGCGTGTCGTTTCGAAGGACGTCCTGTGGCTTCGCGGCACGCATGTGGGCGACGAGCCGCTCCGAGGTGTGTCGGCCAGCCGTCACCCGTCTTTTGTTTTCCTCCTCCCCGCTCCTCTTCACTCATCCTTCCTTCGTGTCGAATTCGAACGAGACGCCTGCTCAGAGGATCACGCAGCACCCGCTGCCCTCGCCCTTCTCGAACGTCAACAGCGCCGCGCGCGTGGCAGCCTCAAAGACGTCGTCGACGCCCTCGCCGCTGAGGCTGGAGCACTCGAGGTACTTCCGGGCGCCGACCTCACGAGCGACGGCATCGCCCTGGGCGGTGGTGACGAAGGGGAGGGACTTCTTGCGCATCTCCTCGACTGCGACGGGGTCTTCGCGAAGGTCCTTCTTCAGGCCAACGAGCATGATGGGGACGTCAGGGCAGAGGCGACTGGCTTCTTCTATCCACTGCGGTGTTTGTCAGCTGGCTGTGTGGCTTGACTGATGGGGGAGAAAGGGGGGGGGGGTTTGCGGGCTGACCTTGTGCTTCACGTTGTCGAGGGAATCCGGGGTGTCAACGGAGAAACCGATCAGGATGACGTGCGCTTTGGAGTAGGCGAGGGGTCGAAGTCGCTCGTAGTCCTCCTGGCCGGCGGTATCCCATAACGCGAGCTGGACGGACTTTCCGTCGACGCGGCAATCTGTGACATAGTTCTCGAAAACGGTGGGGATCTAATCGGGGCATCAGGTTAGTGAGATCGGTCGGCCGGAGTGGGTTTGCGCGTATGGAGGCCTGGAGGCCGCTGGTGCTGGTGTACTGACATAATGCTGTGATGGGTGGTTAGCCACAGACGATCTACGATCATTTCGAGTGAATGGGATGGGAGAGACGCACTGTTGGAAAGTATCCTAGCGTGAAGACGCTGAGCAGACTGGTCTTGCCGCATGCTCCGTCACCGATGATGACGAGTTTCCTGTCGGGGGTCTCATGTCAGCGTCGTGCATTGTCGCAGCGATCGTGGCTGCAGGGCCTGAGGATGTGACGGGGAGGACATGGAAGGGGCAGGTGGCGTTATCGATCGAGGTGTGCATCGGGGTAGATTGCCAAGCGGCCTGGCGGGGACGGATCGTCGTCGTACCTTCGAATGACATTCTGGGTATTTGAGGCGGCCATGGTCGGTGGAGGAGGAGAAGGAGGAGGAGCAGGTAGATAGGCCGGGAGAGGGGGAGAGAAGAGGCTCCCTGTGTCAATTGGAGGAGAGAAGCGAAGGCAGGAGGGGGAGGGGGTGTCGCCTGGCGGTGTCGAGTGAGGATTCGGCTGGCTGGGTTTGGTGTCGGGCTGGTTTTGTCGAGAGGAGTTGGGAGGATAGGAAATCGAGTTCGATAATCGAAATCCTGAATGTCAAACAGCAGCAAGCCACAGAGAGGAGCCACAGGCTAGCCACGTCGGTGCCGGTCGGTCGGTCGGGCACTGGGCACTGGGGGGGGGAAAGGGTCTGAGAGCAGTTGGGCCAGACAGTGTCGTCGGGTCAATCGGGTCGGGGAGGGCGAATTGTTTGCTTCTCGTCTTGGGAGGCCCAGAGCCTAGAATGTTGGTTTGGGTGTTCGAGGCCTTTGATGGGTCGAGAGGCTGGGGTGTTCGTGGTGACGGAGGGCGGTGTTCGTGATCGGGAGGGAGATTGGACGGGGGAGAAGGAAAAGAAGGGGAAGAAGGAAAAATAAGGGAAGTGACCGTGACGATCGGCCTGAGGCGCGGCGCTGGCGTCGGTTCTGGCGCTGGTCCCGGTGCTGTTACGTGCTGGGGATGGGGGAAAGGATGGGGTAGGTAAGGTCGAGCACTGAGAGCGAGTGCTTGAGGGGCAGGAATACGAGCTGAAGAATTTCGACTCGAGCTTGTCGTCCCTGCCCGGGTCCTACACCTACCTACCTTACCTCAGGTACCTACCCTTCCTGCACCTTTGCCAACGCCTGGGTCCTGAGTCCTGGGTCCTGAGCCCCGAGTCCTGCGTCCTACGCCCTGCGGTCTTGCCTCCCGCGTCCTTGCGTCCCGTCCTTCATGTTTGTCTTGCTTGTTTGGTCGGACGCTGTTCCGGGGGTCTCGTAGACACATGCCTCCGCAGACGGAAGGCCAGCGCTCTGTGGTGCTCAAACGCCAAACGCCAACGGGAGGCCCCCAGGCGCCCGGGTGGACGAGGCTTCGTGCTGCTGAGCTGCGCCATCCTCCGGCATCTAGATGGCTTACTTTCCCTGCCCGCCCGTCATGCCATACCCCGTTCGTTCGCTGATCAATGGCGAGCAAGATGCAGCGCGCCAGCAACCCCCCACACCCCCCTGGTCCATGTTGGCCGCGCCAGCCGTTCGGTACCTCCAGGGCTAGTTTGAGAGTGACGGGTCTGCTAGCTTGTCTAGTTCTGGCAGTTTTCAGGGCATATGGCGGTCAACCCGAACACATCCACACCCGATCGGCCCCCCCAATTGAGATCCCCTAATTGGCAGACGTCCGACGAGCACAACATATGCCGGGCAACCGGGTATCCACGCGCGGGACGGACTCGCGTTGAATGGTCAAGATAGTTCGGGCCCGTCGGTGAGAGGAGGTGTGGTAGTTGGTGAGCATTCTTCGAGGCCTCTGGTGGAACACCAGCGAAGAGGCAGTGTGGTCTGATTTAGTCCTTGGACCTCGTGGCTAGTCCACGCTGGTTTGATCTATTCTTGACTATTCTTGAGGCAGACAGACGGCTGGATGTTGGTCTGCGCGCCTGACCCCGGTCCACTGCCGGGTCGACATTGACTGGGTTTTCAACATGGCCATGCCACCGCATGGTATGCTCCATGTGTGTCTTGGGCGCGGCGGGGATTGAAATGGAGATCGAGAGATGATAAGGGGGGCGGCACGTCCGGGAAGATCGCCAGGGACTGGACACCAACACCAGCATGAATGGATCGGCCTGATAATATGAGGAGTTGCAAGGTTACAAGATGCGTTTACTATTCAGGGGCTTGCTAACACGATGCGTGACCATGGTCCAAACCGATCTCCCAAGACGGGTGCACCTGGGAGCCAGCCTACGAACCGCGCCGGATCTGCCTGCTTGTCTGAATGTCGGGACACGCAGAAAGTTGAGAAAAAGGCAGAGATGCCGACTCAAGCCGCGGAACGACCAACGGCCGAACAGCAAAACTTGGTGAACTCAGACCTCCTCGGAAATCATCGTCGTAATCCAGTGGGAACTGGAGCGGGTGGGGGGGAGACGGTCCCAAGCACTTACTAATAGGGACAGGGAACCATGACCGCTCGACTCAACCCTGATGGCCCGGAGCCCGGCGCCCCTTCTCTTCCGTGTTGGCCTTGGGAAGAAAGAGCCCGCAAGCCCGCAAAGCCGCAAGCCGCCCGGACGAGTGACGCTTGTCGCATTACATAATCACGCCCCTCCATAGTGTCCCAGCGTGCCTCAGGCCGCTGACCCCGTTTTGCTTGCAGCGCCGTCACCTCACCAGCCAGCTCCTGCCAGACCACGTGACTCGCACCAAAATCGCAGCCTCGAAATCTGATTGACCAGCGGCCTCACGCCTGCAGCAAGGCCCTACTTCCCGGTCAGACCCAGGTACTCCTCCCGCCTGATTGCACCACAGAGTGACTTCCGCCCTTCCCCGACCAACGAAGACCGGGACAGGACAACCTCTACCTCACTGTGAACCAACCGAAACGAGACGAGCACCATCGCGATCAACCTCCCGCCCTCTACCGCCCTCGCAATCCCACCCCATTCGATACCATTCTCCACGCGCTCCTTTCCTCGACCGACGCGAACTGCAGCCTGACCTACTGCCTCGTCGCCGCCACTGCCACTGTCATCCCATTCGCCCCAACAGTGAGTTCTGCCTCGTCATCCCTCATGCCGCGCCTCGAACCAACACACTGCACCCCTCCCCCCCTCCTCCCCCCCCCTTCTCTGGAGCCCGAGCTCCTTCCGCCATCCGATCACATTGTTCCGCCCGACGACACGTCTGTGCTGGAAACACTCGACCTGCGCGCTCCCTGCCCTGGCCGACCTCGACTGGTCTTGACAGCCTAACCACCACCTGCTGCAACCCAACACCGGGACACCTTAGCTAACCTGTCCTCCCCCATCACTCTAGACCACCGACCGATCCAGCGCCCTCCCTTCTCCTCCACGGCCGCTCCTCCATACCAGACCAGCTGCCTTGACCTGCCCATGGTATCGACGTCCTTGACCTGCTCCCCGGCAGACTCTTGACATGCCTGCCAATCAACGCCAGCCGGCGGCGCAGCCTCCGCCATCGCCCAACGCCAAAGCCACGGCCAGATACACAAACAAAGATGGCTCCAAGATCATCACCGTTCCCAAGTCTGCCCAGAGCACCGACCCCTCTCAGCCCTCGACGCCGACGACCTCGACCAAGTCTCCCGCGTTGCCACCGACCAACGGGATCCACGCCGACGACCCTGCGCCCGCGGTCAATCGCAAGAAGCAGAAGAGGCGAGCAAAGGCTGCTGCCAAGGCCGCTGCAGAGCAGGCGGCGACTACGACCGAAGAGCAGCCCAGCGCCGCGCCCTCGACCGCACCTTCCGCCACGCCGGGGCCCAAACCGCCCGCCCGCCAAGACGAAGTGGAACCCGAGCCGACCGACGACGAGGAGGACAGGGACGACGACGGCCGCGACAACACTAACGGTGCCATGTCTGGCAAGTCGAAAAAGTCCAAGAAGAAGAAGAAGAAGAGCGGCGCTGCGAATCCACTCATGGACGACCCGCAGTTCGCCGACGTTCCGCCATTGGCTTCGGATCACTCTCTGGCCCCGCGCGGACCGGGCATATCGAAGGAAAAGATCTGGAACACCAGCTCGCAAGAGGAGCGTGAGCGGATCAAGGAGTTCTGGCTCGGGCTGGGCGAAGAGGACCGCAAGTCATTGGTCAAGGTCGAGAAAGACGCCGTGCTGCGCAAGATGAAGGAACAGCAAAAGCACACGTGCAGCTGCACCGTCTGCGGCCGCAAGCGCACTGCCATTGAGGAGGAGCTGGAGGGGCTGTACGATGCATACTACGAGGAGCTCGAGCAGTTCGCCAACCAGGCCGATGGCCCCCCGCTGCCTGGCGACTTTCCGATACGATCCCGCATACCAAGCGCCTACGCGGCGCGGCAACCACCGTCACGGGGCCGCATAGTGGAGCACGTCGGGGACGACGACGACGACGAGGAACTCGACTACAGTGGCGAGGAGGAAGAGGACGTCGACGAGGACGACGATTACAGCGAAGACGAACCCCCGGAAGATGTCCATCCACATGACCGCGACATGGCTGACTTCCTGACTTTCGGTAACAGCCTACAAGTCAAGGGTATGCAGCTCCTCGACTCTCTCCTCTGCAGTTATGGTAACATGGACTTAGGTGGCATACTCACCGTTGCGGATGACCTACTCAAGAACGACGGCAAGCGCTTCATCGAAATGATGGAGCAGCTGGCCGAACGACGCATGGCCCGAGAAGAGGACGCTAGAGACGCAAACCGGGGCGCCTACGGCCACCCCGTCGCAAATGGCACGTACGGGAGTCACACCCATCCTCCGCCGGAAGACGAATACGACGACGAGGAGGAGGACGACGATGAGTACGACGACGACAGCCAGGACGAGGGATATGATGATGAAGAAGTGAGCTCCACTCACCATGCGCATGATCACAGTCACGGTACTGAGCATTATTGTTGCCATCATCAGGACTCGATGACCGAGGAGCAGCGCATGGAGGAAGGCCGTCGCATGTTTCAGATTTTCGCCGCCCGCATGTTCGAGCAACGCGTTCTCACGGCATATCGTAACATGGTGGCCCAACAACGACAGAACAAGCTACTGGAGGAGCTCGACGAGGAACAGCGACAGGACGCCCAGCGAAAGGCCAAGAAGGCCAAGGATGCCCAACGACGCAAGGACAAGGCCGCCATGAAGAAGCAGGTCCAAGCCGAGGACAAGGCTCGCCGCGATGCCGCCAAGGCTGCCGAGGAGGCATCTCGACTGGAAGAGCAGCAACGACGAGCGGAGGAGCAACGACTGAAGGCCGAGGAAAAGCGCCGGAAGAAGGAAGAGCAGAAACGGCTGGAGGAGGAAGACCGCCTTCGCAAGGAGGCCGAGCGCCAGAGGCGAGCCCAGGAGCAGCTGGAGAAACGTGCAGAGCAGGACCGCAAAGTTCGCGAAGCCAAGGATAAGGAGAAGAGGCTCAAGGACGAGGCTCGCACGCGCGAGAGGGAGGCCCGTGGGCAGCGGGAGCGGGAACAGCGCGAGAAGAAGGAGAGGTTGGAGCAGGAGAAGCTGGAGCGGGAGACGAAGGCGCGGACGGAGCGAGAAGCGAAGGCCAAGGTCGATAAGGACGCCCAGGACCGCCGCAAGCAGGAAGAGAAGGCTGCTCAGAAAACGGCCGCCCTCACCACCGCCGCCCCGACGCCATCCCAACCAGCACCGCGGCGAACATCGCATAATCTCGTTCCCGTCCCGGCCGCTCTGCCGCAGCACCAGCCGACCCAAGCTTCCTTTGCGTCGCCGAAGGTTGCTGTCGCGACACCTGCCCTCCCGAAAGCCCCAACGCCCATTCGACCCAAGAATGCGCCGCAGTCGCAAGACGCCAGCGCCGGCAGCTCGGCCGTCGGCTCGCATGCCTCTCAGTCCGGATCAGCACCCAGCCAGAACCCGTCACCACACTCGGCGACACCCGTGCACCCGAGTCCTCACCCGTTCGTTGCCCAACGGAAAGGCAGCGGCATCCCACCCCTGCAAACGCACTCGGCATCGCCGCCTCACGCCAAGGGTCCCAGCGCCGGACCTTTCAACATGCCTCCCGGCATCGGCCATCCGCCTGGCTTCCCGATGCCACCCCCTGGTCTGGCCCATCGACCTCCGCCGCACGATCCCATGTTTGCGCAGTTTGGAGGCTTCCGACCGCCTCCCGGAATGGGTATGCCCGGACCTCCGGGTCTCAACGGACTGGGCGGGCCCCCTAGCAGGGGCTTCCCGATGCCGCACCCTCCGCCAGGCTTCTCCCAGCCTTTCGGTGAGCCCATGCCGCCTAATGGACCGCCTCCCGTATCGCACACACGACAGTCGTCTGGCGGCTTTGACAACGGCCCCCCTGTTGCCTCTCAGCCCATCGGAAGGCCGGCGCCTATCGGGCGGCCGGGCAGCGTGGTGCACGGCCAAGGATCCGACCAGGCAGATGACGCTTCCAGCCAGCATCTCGGAAGCAGCGCGTTGCTGGATGATTCCGAGGAGCCCATTGGGGCCGCCGCGGCAAGGCAACGCCATCAAGCCCCCGGTCCACGACAGGCGTTCCCGAGCACCCCTTTCGGCATGGATGCCGGCATGCACCTGCAGAACAATCCCTGGAGCAACCCGTCGCCGTTCGCCACATTCGGCCCGCCGCCCGGTCTGGGCGGTCCGACCTGGGGCAACCCCTTGGCGTCGATCCCACCCATGCCGTCTCTGGCGCAGCTGCGAACGGCAGGAAATCCCCGATCTGTCGCGGTGCGGCTCATTCTGTGCCGTGCGTGCAAGGAGCTGCAAAGCAGGGGCACCGAAGGCACAGACGCCTTTACGGATCTGGACAGGGTCATGGGCGAGGTCGAGCAGCTCAACCGAATGGAGGGCGCCAGCCGTGAGCCCATCTCGGAGACGGAGATTCTGGACCTGGCCGAGACGGAGGGCACGCTTCAAAACGGAGGCGGCGTGTTCGACATTCGCAAGGATGCCAAGGGTCCCGGTAAGCATACAGTACGATGGCTGCCCGACCTGGGAGGCGACATGGCGCAGCCACCGCGAGCGGTGGGCGAGATCGGTAGCCCTGTCATCGGCGCCGGCCACCCGGCGTTCCCAATGCGAGGAGGACCTTAGGAGCGTCCATCTACGGGGGATTCGGCCACGACAACGTCGTCAGAGGAAGCCGCGGCAGGATCGAAGACGAAGCATCGGCCGCTTTTCAGGGCGATACGATCGGCCATGCGCATGCGACGAGACTCCAGCACGTCAGGGGATGAGGAAAGCCAGAAAGCCGGGAGGAGGGCTGCTGAGTGAGCGGGTGCTTGGCTCTTTGCATGATAGCGGAACAGCAGCGAGGGCAACACGATATCGATGTAGCCGGCATGGCGCTGCAAGGGGTGCATAGGGAGCATCCCGTGTGTGCATTGTTGTCTAGAGTAGGCAGGGCCATGTACAGGCGCCGCGTAGGCCAATAGGAATACCTTGCAAAGGTACTCGTCTTCCAGAAGTGAATGATGCTGTGATTCGCAAATGACTGGTCTGTATTTCTGCACCCCTGTTCGGCGCTGAAGTGAGCAGAAGAGCTCAGGGTGAGGGATGTCGTTGAAAATATTTCAGAATTCAGGGGGGATAGAGAGTGACATTGAGGGGTTTGATTTGGCGGACTGATGATTGTAATTATAGGCTACGCATACTGAGCTGATTTTCAACAAGCAACCTAGCCGCCCGGCTAGCTCAATCGGTAGAGCGTGAGACTCTTAATCTCAAGGTTGGGGGTTCGAGCCCCCCGTTGGGCTCAATTCCTGACGCATCCATTGGATCTTCAACTTTTGCAATTTTTGCTCTTCGAAGGAGTATGTATGGTACACTTTCTGCTTCGTTGATCGTAATCCTGACAACTTGTTCAGTCAAGGCTAAATTGTTTTGTTATTGGCCATGATGGCTGCATTACTCGGCCCTCGACTTCTTGAGTGACTCGAAATCCGCAACAACGACAGCATCATCAACCCTCGACGCCTTGCTCTCCTGCCCGACCAACCACTCGCCCTCGGCCTGCTTTGCCTTCTCGATGCTTTCCCTCGTCGTCGACCTTACCGCCGCTCTAAGCCCGCGGTAGGTTCCCTGCACCGGATATGCCACCAGCCCACCAACAGCCGCCCCTGTCTTGGTGGCCAGACTAACAACCCCCTTGGCCAGTCCCTTCGCAACGCCCAAGGGCCCCTCGTCCCTCTTTCCCCGGTACGTATACGTCACGATATCCGTTGCCGCTCCGGCGATGCCGCTGCAAAACTCCCGCCCCGCCACCGCCGCCCCGCTCTTGAAGTCCCGCACGTCGGCGTGCCGCTTGACGTCCTCCCCGTAAAGCCGCGGTACGGCGCGCAGTCCCTCGGTCGCCGCGAGGGGAATGCTGACGAGGACGCCCTTGGCAACGCTCGTGACGATCTTTCCCGCGCGCGCCGCCGACGTTGTGGCCACTGCCGTCGAGGACGCGGCCTTTTCGCCGTGTGGCGACGGCGCGCGGGAGCCGTCGCGCGAGGACTCGGGAGCTGGGGAGTGCTGCCGGCTGGTGCTCGACTGGCGCGCCTCTGATATGGGCTCGTAGACGAGACGGGCCGTCGCCTGGCCCATGTTCGCGAGGGTCGAGACCGAGGCGGCCGAAACGGCGGTGATGGGATCCCATCGCTGGATGTCGATGGTGAACGGCTTGCTCTCGTGTCTGGTCGGTTAGCACTACTTCCGTGGTTGTTGAAAAGCAGCATATGGACAAGACATGTTCTTAAGAGAGAGAAAAGAAAAAGGAGAAGAAGACGCGCAGAGATGGAGAGACTCACAGCTTCAGCCTCTTCGGCTCAATCGCCCCCTTCTCCGACAGGATCCCCACGGCCCTCTTCGACAGCAGCACCGCCCGGTGCTGTCCCTTGTACTCCCAGGCCGCCGCCTCGTCCGGGAACAGCTCGCACCGCAGGCCCCTGCGTGGGAGGTGCTTGTGGAACGCCTCGACGGCGACGCGCGCGCCCTGCTCCACGGACATTGTGTTGGCGATCTCGAGCGCCGCGGCCAGGGCCTGAGGGCTGAGGGCGTAGGTGAGGCCGTCGGCGAGCTTGCGGGAGGTCAGCGACGCGTAGGGGATGGGCGGCGGGCCGGCGCCCGCTTCGGCGATCATGCGGCCCCAGAACGGTTGGCTGCGAGGTCAGCGGTGGGCACTCAGGGGAGAAGGGGTGTTGTAGGCGAACATACTCTCCGAAGAATGGCACAACGATGGTTGGCTTTCCGTAGCTCAGACCGCAGGCCGTGGTGCCGGCGCCGCCGTGGTGTACGACGGCGGCTACCTGCTGAAAGAGCCACTCGTGGGGACACTCGCCGATGTGGAATATGTTGGGGTTCGGCTCGGCGTCCGTCTCGCTGGCGAGGTTCGTCCAGCCGCTGGAGATGATGGCGCGGATCCCGAGGAGCCGGACGGCCTCGTGAATGATGGTGGCGATGCGGTCGGCGTCATCAACGACGATGCTACCAAAGCCGATATAGACGGGTCGTGGCTCGGCGTCGAGGAATTTGCGCAGCTCGGGTGAAGGCTCGTATTTGGGAGTTTCGCGGAACACAAAGCCGCAGACATCTGATGTTGGTGGTCAGCTCAAGGAACAGGATGGACAACAGTGAGAAGCGAACCAATGTTGGCGCCCCAGTCTACTGGTCTCGGTACAAGCGCTGGTGAGAAGAAGTAGGCAAAGGGAATGACAAGGCTCTCGAGGAGTCTCGACCCCTCGCTTGTCGCAATGGGCTCCAAACAGAGCGTCTCCTCGCGCCACCGGTTCACGAGTCGCCGAGTCTACACTTGGAGTCAATATTACCAGACAAAGCAACGCACGGCAGCAAGCAGACTCACCCCTTCCAGGTCATAAACTCAACAACTCCGTACGACAAGTACTTTCCCGCAGAAGGCCCCTCGTCTTTCCCTTTCAGATTCGCCAACGGATGTGGGAACGCCCTCGTGCTCGTCCACGGCATCGTGAACATGACATGCAACGGCACCCCCAGCGCCTGCGCGCAGTGCACGTGTGCAAACCCCGGAGGATTCGCGATAATGGCATCCGCTACGAACGGCGCCCCCGTGTCCGGGTCGGCGTCGATACAGCTGTGCCAGAAACCTTCGAGCATCTCGGCGACCATCTTGCGCTTCGACTGGATGTCTCCCGCGCGGATGCTGCCCATGCTGGGGATCAACCCGGGATTCTTGACCATGTAGGCCATGAGCTCGGAAGGATCGCCGCCGACGGGGAAGAATTCGAGGCCGGCGGATTGGACAAAGGTGCGAAAGGTGTCGTGCGTCGCCAGGCGGACACGGTGGCCGTGCTTTTGGAGCTCGTGGCCGAGGGCGGCAAATGGCTGGATATCTCCTCGGCTTCCAATGACCTGAATGAGGACATTGAGACGTGGTATCGGGGCGGATGTCGGGCTCAGGGGGCGGATGGGGTGCGAAGCTGTTACTTCCAGGGGTTGCTGCGACGTGAGGAGCTTCTCAAGTTGCTTGGAGGCACGGGGGTCGATGTCGATGTCAACACGGCCGTCGCCTGTGTGATTTAGCCTTTATGATGTCGTAACTGTCAAGGCTTTCTGAGAAGACGTACCATTGACCCCGTGGTCTTGGAGAGTAGGACTCAGGGACAGAGTGTCGTAGTCATGATCGTACTGGTCTGCTCGCTGCTTTTCCATCGTGCCGCTGTGATCTCTTTCTTCGTCGATTCTTCTTTTCGTACGTGGCGGACGCTGGCGCTCGCTCGACGGCTTAAAAATCAATCCTGCGCCTGGGGTATCAAAAACTAACTCGACGAAGAAGAAACAAGACACGGGCAAAGGCACTGCTTCACACGCCGAGATCCAGACTTGGGGATAACCGTCTATTAAAAGCTCGCCCACTCCGCATCGGACGTCATGTTACGAGCCTAAAAAGTCAATCCAGTGAATGCCTCGATCCTTCCTGTCGACTCGTAAACCCTGCATAGCCCTGTGGTCCCCTATTAGTTCGCATGGTCGTCTTGGGGCCCCCTTGTGGCGCTTCTCAGACTTGCCCATGACGACGTGTTTCCGAATTTACGGATCCGATGCGTAAATTCTGAAGTAGCAGACCCCGAAAACCAGCCCGCCTAGGCCGGATGCAGGCCCCCGACCCTAAATGCACTGACTCAAGTGCCGGGCACTGTCCCCTTCTCTAAGGGGAAACCGACTAATCAGGAAGTTTGCGCATCTACTCGGGTTGAGGTCCCACTCGGGGCCCCCGTTTTTTGAACGATCGGCCTAGGCAGATGGAAGAAGGGAGCTCGAAAAAGCTGAGGCAAGGGCGGCCGCAGTCGGCAATGCCGTGTGTGTTCCTGGGGTTGACGGGGGTATGTAAAGGCCTGCTCCCCTGGCCCTCGTCTGGCGTGTCTTCATCCCGAACTCGTTGTCTCCATTATCGTTGTCATCCACGGCTGTGCGCTTGGTTTCACAGCTGCCTCCTTTCACGGCGTTCCAAACTCAACTGTTTCTTGGTAAAGTCAGAATCGGACTTGTAGAAACCAACATTCTTCCCTCACCGCCAATACACCTACCCCAACGACAGAGACTTCCGACACAGTCAAGGCTCCTCGATCGAACCGAAGCATCACAGCTTTCCATACAGAAAAGAAGATGCACGACGGCTACTGGCACAAAGGCGGCGCCGGCGGCCTCGTCGCCCGCACCGTCCTCCGCACCCTCCAGTTCCTCCTGGCGCTCATCATCGCCATACTCTACGGCATCGACATGCGCGATGATCCCTCGACGCGCTCCTCGGAGTGGATCTTCGCGATTGTGGCCGGCGTCATCTCAATGCTGACGGTCCTCCTCCACCTCTTCATCACCGTGACGCGCTACGGTTGGTGCGTATGGGACTGGGTGGTCGCCATCTTCTGGGCAGCCGTTACGGGTGTTTTTGGGACGCTATATTTGTCGGGCGAGTACAAGGAAAGGGAGGGCATCTCGCCGGCGTCCGGCAGGATGAAGGTGGCCGTGTGGCTGAATCTGATCAGCATGCTGCTGTGGATCGCGACCGGGCTTCTCAGCACGATATGGTGCTGCGGGACGCGGAAGATGAGGCGGCGGATCGAGCAGGACCATGCGAAGCTGGAGGAGGGCCAAGACGGGGTGGAGATGGACCGGAGGAGTGCCGGGGGGCCGCCGAGCTATCGGTCGGAGCCGGTGTAGACATTATTGGGCCTTGTCGTCATTCATAGCGCGTCTTCATCTCACCTAAAAAAAAAGCACTTTTGCGCTCGTTGTGTCGAACCACACTCTGTTGCCACTTGCCGTGATGCTCTTCAAATCGGCTCCGTACAAAGCCCGGAGCCAGGGACAGATGCCGGCCTCGAGTAGATCCACATCGCCGAGAGATATGGGGCATTTAGGACCTATCTGGCACCAGCTGGCACCAGCCGTAGGCCTGGAAGCACAGACCATCTCGCTGTTTCAATCACCCCACGAACCGATCTGCTTCCTTCCTTCCTCTTCGTCTCCAGCCTTTGCTCTCCATTCCATCCCAACATCCCAAGACATCAGCATCACTATTGCAGCCATCAACATCCGAATCCGGCGCAGGCAGATCCATCTCCCATGATCTCTTTGATCAACTGCGACGCCTCGAGTTGTTTCCCCACGCTCGCCTGGCCAAGCCGTCGACCCTGCAATGCATAACTGCGACCCCCAACACCAGCAGGGGCGAGCTCCTCGAGCCACCACCATGGCACAGCAACCAGTGTCAAACAGTTGACAGCATCCCACCTGCTAGCACGTCTTCGTCAGATGCCGGCGTTATGGCAACTTCAGGCTAACCTCAGCCCTGGGTCCCAGCGTGCTGCCTCTCGACAAGGGTCCCGAACTGGCAGCAGCAGACGATCGAGATATGGGGCTCCATCCCCAGCGTCCCACATCACCCCGGCGCACTCACCAGCTCACCAGACCCTCCAAGCATGCCGTCGCCCGCCCGATGCGGCCTCTGTGTCACCGAAACCCCACGCGGGGCCGGGGGCGCGATAGGGACGGCCACCGCATGGCTGGATCTCCCCACGCAAAGAGCGGCGAGCTGAAGGATGCAGAGATGGTCGACTTGTCGTCTCCATCGCCGTGGCGCCGGTCTGGATCCCGGCAACGGCCAATGAACTCGGGCTTCCCGCCGCCGCCGCCCATGACGCGATCCGAACCTTACTAGGCTGGGATGCGCACTGTCGAGCACGCCATCGCCTCCAGGGTCTTCTGCCATCCTTTGGAGCTCTCGACCTCCCGATTCCTTCGCCGCTGCTCCACTTGTTCACTCAGACACACGGCAGGGTTGTGTCTCTTGCCTGCGACATTCTCTCGATTGTCCCCAGATAACCACGCGGCTAGTCAGCCGTAGCGCCGGCTTCGGTGGCGGGTTCGCAGCCTCTGCCTGCACATCCTGCACTTCGCACGTTTGGAGCGAAAGCTCCCTGGACGCCAAGTACCGACGAAGACGCATGGCCCAGGGCGACACCGCATTCGCCCCGGATTCTAGCTCGACGTTAAAATGCGACCCCCTTCCTCGTCGCTGATCATCCTGTCTGCGGGTTTTTCTTCCCCTTCCCTCGTCTCTCTCCCTTTTCACCCTCCACGGCTTCTCGTGAGACATTGCCCACCATGGCCCACCACGACGATGGCAAGGACCACTACATAGAACACGACCGCCCGGCCCCGGTTCCGGCTTCTGACGGTCCGGCTGTGGCCGCGGCTGCCCTTGGCGTCTCGGAGCAGGGCCACGGCCACGGCCACGGCATTTCACCTACCGTCGAGGACCACACCCTCGAGTCGCATCCCGACAAGACGGACAGCAGCTCGGATGATTTCAACGCCATTGACCCCAAATCCGGCGTCAAGCGCGGCCTCAAGACTCGCCACCTGAGCATGATGGCCCTCGCCGGCATCATCGGCCCCGGCCTGCTCATCGGTTCCGGTGGCGCCCTCACCAACGGCGGCCCCGCCTCGCTCATCATCGGTTTCGGCGTCATTGGTATCGTTGCCTTCAGCATCATGCAGAGCCTCGGTGAAATGACGACACTGTACCCCTCGGGCGGCGCCTTCACAGCGCTTGGCGATCGCTTCGTCGACAAGGCGTTCGGAGTCGCCATTGGCTGGAACTACTACATCATCTGGTTCTGCGTGCTCGCCAACGAGTACAACGCGCTTTGCAGCATCTTTGTCTTCTGGAGCGATAAGGTGCCTCTGTGGGGGTACTTCTTGCTGTTTTGGGTGAGTTGACTGCTGATGACGCTTGAACGAGCCTCTGCTGACACTATCCAGTTCGCCTTCACCGGTTTCCAGCTCCTCGGCGTTGAATCCTTCGGCGAGTCTGAGTTCTGGCTCGCCCTGATGAAGCTCGTCGGCCTCGTCGCCTACTTCTTCTTCTCCCTCGTCTACGTCGCCGGCGGCATCCCCGGCCAGGAGGCCTTGGGCAACCGTTACTGGATCGACCCCGGCCCATGGAACAACAACGGCTTCCGCGGCATGGCCACCGTCTTCGTCTTCTGCTCCACCTTTTACGCCGGCGTCGAGTCGGTCGCCGTGGCCGCCACCGAGACCAAGAACCCGGGCCGCGCCGTGCCTCTCGCCATCCGCCAGGTCTTCTGGCGCATCATCTTCATCTACATGGGCTCCGCCATCTTCTTCGGCCTGACCTGCCCGGCCAACTCGGACATGCTCGTCAACGCCAACGCCAAAGCCCTGCAGAGCCCCATGACGGTCGCCATCCAGAACGCCGGCTGGCAGGGCGGCGTGCACCTCATCAATGCCTTCATCTGCATCACGTGCCTGAGCGCGTGCAACGCCTCCATCTACATCGGCTCCCGCACCCTGCTGTACATGGGGCAGGATGGCAAGGCGCCCAAGATCCTCGGCTGGACCAACAAGCGCGGCGTCCCGGTCCCGGCCATCCTCTTCACGAACCTCTGCGGCGCCTTGTCCATGATGAACAACAGCACCGGCGCCGGCAAGGCCTACGGTTACATCGTGAACCTCAGCGGTGTGTCGACGTTCCTCGTCTGGGCCTCCATCTCGTTCGTACACATCCGCTTTCGCCAGGCCTGGAAGGCGCAGAACATGAACGAGGCCGACCTGCCGTTCAAGTCGATGCTGTACCCGTGGAACGCCTACTTTGGTCTCGGCGCCAACATCTTCCTGGCGCTCGTGCAGGGGTGGACGAACCTGTCACCGTTTGACGCCGCCGGCTTTGTCGACGCGTACATCCTGTTGCCGCTGTTTGGCGTCATCTATTTCGGATACAAGTGGTGGAACAAGACCACGTTCTGGAAGCTCGAGGAGATCGACCTGCTGTCGGGCAGGAGGCGCGACCTGGAGGATCCGCGGGAGAGGGAGACGGTCCACGACGGAACCAAGCTCCCGCTGTGGAAGCGGGTTTGGAAGAGCATGTGAGGGCATTGCGAGTATACCCCGTTCCTCTGCCGGGAACCCATTTGATTCCCCCATGTCGACACTTGTCACGCGGGGGGGTGAACGCTAGAGCTTTGGTAATTTAGTCGCGTGTGAGGCCAAGATTGACCCATCAATTGAAACTATGGACCTCACTCCGCCTGACCCATGTCCCACAACCTGAACTCCTGACGTGCCACACAGATCAAGCGTTCCAGTAGTCGAGATCGACCCACGACCGGTAGTCGGGCAAGACGTCCTCGATGCGCACGGGGGCGCTCAGCTTGCGGGCCCAGCTGACCCTGGGGCCGTTGGCGCCGGCCCCGGTGTTGCCGTACTCGGCGTAGTAGACGTTGGCGGTGGGGTTGGAGCCCCAGGCGGACCAGCCGGCGGGGGAGATGACGCTGCCGAGGACGGAGTTCTGGACGACGACGCGGGCGTACTCGCGCCAGGGGCGGCCGAGGACGGAGGCGCCGGCGGCGAGGGAGACGCCGGGGGCGGTGGTGACGGTGGCGGCGTTGAGGACGTACCAGAAGGCGTCGGGCGAGTCGCGGCCGCTGGCGGTGATGTAGCCGCGGCCGCTGACGGCGATGTCGCAGCCCTCGAACCAGACGTTGCCGTCGTTGCCGAAGATGAAGTCGGTGGCGCCCTGCACGTAGCAGTCCTTGAACACCTGGTGCGGCTTGTTGACGTACACCGTGTCCTGGTACCCGACGAACCGGCACCCGTAGTACCCCTGCCGCTCCGCGTTGGCGCTGACCGCCAGCGCCTGGCTGCCCTGCCCGTACCCGTTGACCAGGTTGACGTTGTACACCCGCAGGTTGGGCGTGTGCGCGCGCAGCGTCGCCGACAGGTCGTTGCTGCCGGCCTGCGCCGCCGACAGCGTGTTGGTCAGCGTCACCGTGTTGCGCGCGTGCGCCAGGTGGTCCGGCGTCGACCCCTGGATCGTCAGCGCCGCCGCCAGCGCGGGGATGTACACCTGCCCCGTGTACGTGCCCGGCTGGATGAAGATGGTCGACGGCGTGCTCTTCGACCGGATCGAGTCGACGGCCGCTTGGAGCTGCTCCTGTCAGCGAGCGTGCCCACGCTCCTCCTGGACGAAGCAGGATGGGATCGAGGGGAACTCACCGACGTGAACTGGCCGCCAGAGGGCGCGACGACGATGGCCCCCTGGGGCGGGGTCGTGCGAGGCGCGGCGGCGACGAGGCCGGCGAAGGCCGCGAGCGGGGCGAGGAGGCCTTGGAGTCTCATGGTGAGCTGCTGAGATGTGTGACGAGGCGATATGTCGTGAGCTCAGTTCGCGGGCATCTTGTGAGAGCTGCACGACCGGCCCCTTTATACCCGTCGCTCTCTCACCACAAGCACCGCACTCTGTGCTTCGACGCGACCCGTGGTCACGACATGCGCTGCGCGGTCGAGCGGAGGTCTGGAAAAACGAAGAACAGGTGGGCGTAAATTGTCCGCCGAGGGAGCAGGGCCTCACTCTATTCATGCACCCCGCGATCGGCATCTGGGGAATAATCCCGTCCACAGATCATGCCCTGGGGCGCATAAGGGCGCCGATCCCCCCCTCGCGTCGGGTGCGGACGACGACCCTGCAGGGGCATGCGGAGGCAGCAAGTGCCGACAGTTTTAGGCAAAACGGCCGCCCCGGCTTTTGCGCATCGCTTTGAGGGCAAGGCAGAGAGGCCAGGCCTGGACGTGGTCGTCTGTCGTTAGACTTGGCTTCGTTCTAGGTTCGGCTTGACATATCGTGACTTACACGTTCGTACGGGTCGACAAGACGTGCATCAGGGACAGATCTGCTGAATGATCGTTTCCATATGTTGTGCGTCTTTGAGTTGTATCTTGCGTGCGGAGCGATGGCAGAGATGAGAGATGCCGGGGCTGGACACAATCAAATTGCGAATCGTTTCGCTTTGATGACCTACATGGTGAACTTATCATTCCAACCCAAGGAACGACCACGATGTTAGACGTCAACTCGGCAACACCGACTCTCGACCCAACAGTCACGCTTTGGGGCCTCTTAAGACGTCTTCGAGGGATAAATCCGCATATGGAATAAGGCTATCCAGTAGAACTGCAAAATAAAGGTGTACCGTAGTCGTTAAAGGGGTATCATGTGTCGGCCGTTACGCATCATTTCATCCTCTCTTCATGCCCCGCACGCGGATCGTGGGACCCCCCAGAGCGCCGTCATGCCCAGGATCCGCCCTGCGCGCTCGTTCGCCCCAATTCTCAACTCCCGCGAGACCTCGACCGCGGCGGCCCCCTCGCGCCCGAGAACGATCCCCAGCAGTCCCCTCACGAAACCCGCCGCAGGCCTCGCATCCGGCAGCCGCAGCGCTGCCCCGGGCGCCTCCCACTCGTCCATGTGAGGGGCGTACATGACGGACCTCTCCCTGACGCCGACGGCGGCCGAGGCCGGGGGCGCGCCGACGACGCTCCAGTACAGCCGGCTCAGCGGCGCCTCGCCAGCGAAGAAGGCGGCGTCGAAGGCGGCGCGGTCGGCGGCGGCGCCGCGCAAGAACTGCATGTACGTCTGCGTCAGCCGCACGGCGTCGTTGACGCGGCAGTCGCGGTGCTGGGGCGTGTCGGCGGTCCACAGGGCGGAGGCGTGGTAATCGTGGTCGGGCTGGCGCGCGTTGCCGAGGTCGGCCAGGATCCAGCGGGTTGGCTCAGCGTTCGAGGCGATGAAGATGTTGTCAATCTTGACGTCGTCGTGGCAGAGGCTGTGGGCGGTGTGCAGGTGGGCCAGGGCTGAGAGCAGGGCGTTGAAGGCCGGACGATAGGTGCGGTCGAGCTCGAGGTGGGAGAAGGGCTCGGGGGCGGTCCCGAGGTCGTGTGCGAGCTTCATGAGGGTGCCGGCGCGCAGGAAAGGGGTGACGAGGTGCCACTTGGGGGGCTGGTGGTCCTGGACGGATGCCAGGAAGTAGTCCTGGACGGGGACGAACATGCTGCGGAAGGGGTCGCCGTCGTCGTGTAGGCGTTCGCTCTCGAGGCCGCCAAGGAGGAGCGTGGCCGGGATCTCGGTCGGCCAGCGCGTGCCGGGCTCGCCGGGCACGCAGTTGCGCAGGGGGCTGTTGTCCTCCCTGTAGACCTTGACGACCGAGTTGTTGTAGAGGAAGACGTCACCCTCGTGGCCGCCGCCTAGGTGCTTCCAGCGGGGGCGGTTGAAGAGAAGCGTCGCCCTGTCGAGGTCGTCGACGACTTCGCCCTGCCATCCCTTGCGCGCGAGGAGGGCCTCGTCATCAGCCGTCAGGCTCGAGAAGTGCGTCGGCGCGTATTTGGCTCGCATAGCATCGCGAAAGCGTAGGTGAAGATCTCCGAGATGGTAGAGGCCGACGACAGTGAGGATGGCGAGGATGCGGACGGCCAGGCGTGAAGGCATGCGGCGTGCGACCCTGCGGCGGGACGGACTCCATGTGCGTCCCCCCTTTTCCATGGTGAGCTACGGCGAGTTCGACTTGCCAAGAGGGAGTGGTCGAACAGTCGAGAGTCTCCAGAGAGACGAGCAGTAGAGAGTATAGAGAGACGAGCAAAGCAGAGAAGCAAGAGCCCGGGATGCGAAAGCCGGAAAAGAGAGACGGCCGGGCAGCAGCGGGAGACGGCCTCATAAGCGAGTGTCGTCGACGGCGCCAAGGCGGTGGGCAGACCAGCAAGCTCAACGACAGGGCAGGGCAGGGCTGGGCTGCCGTCAGCCAGAGAAGAACTCGAGATGAACGGCAACGCGTCCCTGGGGGTCAAGCGAGGGCCAAGACGTCATGCCGCGGGGATGATGCCCGCAAGCAGGAACAGCGCCAGCATGGGAGGTATAGCAGAGTCGGTGGACGGGAGCCATGGCATCCTGGGCACCGGCACTGGGGGGGCCACCGTGAGCCAGCGACGTGGTGATGCCCAGACGGCAGCGGCTGCTAGGCGCAAGGTCGGCGGTCGGCTGTCGATGATGGTGGATCAGGATGGGTGGTGGGTGGGTGCCCGGGGGCGCAAGATCCTCAGCCCTCCTGGGCATGCTGACCGGGGGCCGCCATGTGTTGGCGTGTTGGCACGAGGTCAAGGAAGGGTGGATGAGGAAACGAGGGAGGTTAGACTAGAGTTGGCGATGGGCTGTTCCATGGTGGTTGCCTGCGCCTTCCCCACTCTTCACTGCTTTCTCCTTTGTGCTTTCCTCTTTTCTGGTCCAGAGCCCAGCCCAGCCCCCCCCCGGTGGTGCCAGCGCACCTTCAGGGGCTCACAGGGCTAATGACTCCACCCCTTTAGCGGAGGTAGCGCCCGGCTGTGGCCCCTGCGCGAGGACGTCATGCCTCGCGACTTGCAACCCGCCCCGGCACCTGGGCGAATGGACAGCCCAATCTAAAGCGCCCCGTCGCCTGCTCTTGGCCCTTCGTGTCCAGTCAGTCCCACACAGCCGAGTCCCGGATCAGAGCAGGCAGCAGGCGCATCCCAGGTCAAGCAGTCAGGGCAGGCAGGACTGGACTGGGTAAGTCCTAATTATTCAAGCGCCCCCCCCCCAGCCACAAATCAAGTCTCGGGCGGTGGCTGTTCTCTCTGCCAAGATTCGTGAAGCTTCAGCGCCAAAGCCCCCCAATGGCCAGCTTTCCTCGATTCCATCCTGATCCGGACGCTTGGCTCTGCAGCTTGCCAGACCGGCTCGGGGGGCGCAAGCAGTCCGCAGTCCGCAGTCCGGGACGAACCTATCTTTGGACTGTCACGCTGCTACGATTCTCTCCTCCCCCCCGGACTACCCAGGACCCATAAGCACCGAGCATCCCGAGGTGAACCTGTGAGCCAATCCTCACGAGGGTCGCCTGGGCACCATCCGCGGAAGGGGAAGCAGCCACGTCGTAATGGCCATCCGAGGAGCCCGCGTAAACCCCGTGAAACGACCAGTCAGGCTTCCCGATCATACCTCCCGGCACGCCCGCTCTGCCCAGCTTTTGGTCGCGTGTTGTCCCTCGTGCCAATCTCCGTCCAAGCCGCGGCGGAATGATCTGACGGGCTTGACGAGCTTGGTATGACAGCACAGTCGGCAAACGTGACAAAACAAGCTTGAAATAAGAAAACGGCTAATTCAACACACAGCCCCCAGCAGCCCCCATTACCAGCGTTACGTCTGTTGCAAGATACAATGCCACAAGTACCAACCCCTATAACATGTATCCCAGTTTTTGACCGCGTCGTGCATAAGTCGTAAATATCCATATAAGCCACACCCCAAGTTCTCTTGTTAAACACTCAAGTGAGCTCCTGCCCCCCGCCCGGGCTGTACTGGCCACCCGTGTCAACGGGCTATGCCATCAATGGCCTCTGGTTGGCAGTGGCAGGCCCGAACCACCCTCCGTCGATCCACGCGAGGTGCCGGACCGCCCTCCACGCCGGCCCCTGCCCCTGGCGAAGCGACCCCTGGGACGTGCGTGACCTCTCTGTGCCGCTGCGGGAGCGTTGGCCACCTGCACGTTCGGAGTGGTCGGTTGCTGGCTGGCTGAGGTCTTTCTGGTTGCGGCTGCCGTATTCTTGATGGTGTTGGCTGTCACGGTGTCCTTGCCGGCGGGCTTGATCTTCCTGGTGGCATCGGGTGCTTCGCCTATGTCTAGTGTCCCACAACCCTGGTTATCATCGTCAAGCAGAACGGCCCCCGTCAGACATTTGGGCGAGGGCGCAGACACCCGCCTTGGCGACTCGTACCCATCCGAGTCCTCCTTTGTCTCGCTCTTCGACTCGAATCGGCGCCGGGGAGACACGAGCGGGAACCGAAACTCCCCGCGGCCCGCGGGGGCAGCGCTAGGGGGCAGGGCGATGTTCTCGGGCAAAGGCGTAGCCCGCTGGGCGGGCGTCGGCGTCTGCGTCTCGACCCTGGTGCTGACAAAAGGACTAGGCTGGCTCTGCGCCGCGGCCAAGGCGCCAGGCGTGAACTCGGGGGCGTCGGGGTTCAGCTTTGAGCCCTCGCGGCGATGGCGCTTCGGGGTCCTCACGGGGGAGCTGCTGGCAGGATGCTCGATGACGCTCTTATCCTCGGTGCTGGTCGAGCCGTCGATGTAGCGGGGCAGGGGCTCGTCCTTGTGGTAAGGCTCTTTGGTGGCCCAGAGGTTGGCGTACCTGCCCATGGAGGCGAGCAGCTTTTCGTGGCTGCCCTGTTCCACGATTCTGCCGTGATGAAGGACGACGATGTAGACGCCGTCGTGGGCCAGGAGGGGCTGACGTTCGTCTTCGTCCTGGACAGCGTCATGGCTGCCCAGTGGGAGACAGCACTGAACGAGGTCCAGCAGGCCCAGTGTAGCTCCCATGACGATGCGGCGATGATGAGGGTGATGGCAATGGTAGTATTCAGCTTGGGCTGATGAGTCCAACACAAATGAAGCAGTCGAGATTGGTTGACGGGGGGGTTTTCAGAGAAGACATGGCTGGCGCTGCATCTTCTTCACATCCTGAAAAGGTCGTCAGTCCTGCGTGGAAGGCACAACTAGCGCATCGTGCCTTCCAGGCATCACTCCAAGCTGGTCACAGCGAAGACCGTCGCTCCTGCACAAGCACCGGCAGTCGAGGAGGCCCAACTGAAACTGATATCATCATGTCCGGGTGTTCATTCGTATAGAGGGCTGTGCCTGCTGGTGATCATATATCTAGGTGTCACGCCCGCTCACGTCTCGCCGTCCCACAGTCCGACCTCGACCCTACTGTCCACCAGAACCGGCACCACGGCCGGCACCGTCCGCACCGGGAGCTCCTCCGGGAGGCCCTTGACCGCCCATCATGTTACGCGCCCTGTTTTCTGTCAGTACATCTGTCTTCCGCCGTCACACAGGCCGTCATGCGGGGCAACTCACATGTCGGCAATGTTGGGGTCCTGCATCAGGCTGCCCAGGTCGGGCATGCCGCCGCCAGTGCCGAACGAGTCGGCCATCTCCCTCAGCCTCGGGTTGCTCATGAGGTTGTTCATCATGTCCGGGTTGCTCATCAGGTTCTGCGCCATGCTCGCGAACATGGGGTTGTTCATGATCTGGCTGAAGTCGGGCATGCCGCCAGCACCACCGGCACCACCGCCGGCACCGCCGAGCATGCTCGCGAGGCTGCCGAGGTCGGGCATTCCGCCGGCGCCGGCACCGGGGCCGGGGCTGGCCGTGGGACTCCTGGCGTTCTCGGCACCCTCCGCCTCGAGCTCGTCGACGCGGCGCTTGGCCGTCTCGAAGCCCTTGCGCATAGCGTCGCTTCCGCCGTTGCCCTCGGCGTCGATGCCCTTCTGGTACGCCTCCATGGCGCCGCGCGCGTCGCCCAGGGCGAAACGGGCGAGGCCCAGGCGGGACCAGGCCTTGGTGTACTTGGCGTCCAGCGCGACGGCGGCCTCGGCGTCGGCGCGGGCCGACTCGTGGTCGCGGGCGGCCGAGTGCGCGGCCGCGCGGTTGGAGAGGTAGACGGCGTTGCCGGGCGTCAGGGCCAGGGCCTGGGTGTAGAGGTCGACGGCCGAGGCGTAGTCCTTGGAGGCCATGGCGGCGTTGCCACGGGACTTCAGGGCGTCGGCTTCCTTCTTCTGCTCCTCGGTGGGCGCACCGCCGGCGGCGGCGGAGGGGGCACCGCCCGTCGTGGAGGTGTTGGCAGAGCCCGAGGCGTTCTTGAGCTTCTCGTACACGCCGTAGATCTGCTGCAGGTTCTGGGTGCCGACGGCGTCGGTGAGGGCCTTCTTGTCGGCGGGGTCGACCTTGAACGAGTCGGCGATGCACTGGACAGCGACGTCGATCGAGTCCTTGTCGTCGGCGGGGAGGGTACCGTCGGTGACGGAGGTCGACAGGAAGTCGCAGATGGCGAGCGCCAGGCGCTGCTGGGATGTTTGGGCCTGGATGGGTTAGCTGCCGTTGCTGTGTGGCCATCGTGAGACGGCACTCGAGGATTGCGGCTATTGCCACCTCGACGAACGGTTGGGCCGAAGGAACAGGACTCTTACCATTTTGCTGGCCTTTTGTGTGAGAAGGATGTTGGGAGAGGTTGTGAGAATCAATGAGCAAATCGTGTTGGAGAGGTGTTCTTTCCCAGGCAGATCTCTTTCTTCAAAGTCGCCTCGGTGACGGCGGTCGGCTGTGGGCTGGAAGGTTCCAAACCGCGGACGTCAGTGAGGTGGGGTGGTTCTGAGCTGCTTAATTGCATTTCCCACTAATCACCCCGCATGTAGCAAAGCGTCATCACTTGGCATCGAAGTCGGCGCCTGGGACGGGGAGTAATATCATTTGCCTTCTTCCACTTTGGCTATGGACGCTCGAGGCCGTTACTCTTGATCTTAAGTTACAAACATAAACGAGCCGCCGTCTTGAAACCTGAAACGCCCGATGACCGCACTCCTCATGAAGCAGAACCGGCTCTCTTTCTGTCCACGTTCCGCACCTTGCGCAATGGCCTGTTGACTGCCCGCCTGTACTTGGTGTACAGCTTGAAAGCGTCCCTCAACACCAGGTACATGCATCCCCCCACCAGGCTCCGGCCCCACGTCTGCTGCAGCAGCCCGGGGCGCCCGACTGTCCTGTTCCCCAGTATCGTCATGTGCTTGGGCAGCAGGAGCTGCAGGAGCTCTCCAGCCCCTGACGAGATTGCTGGCAGCAGAAGCGCCCCGGCAATGGCGTTGGCTACGTCGCGGAGGCTGGCATGGAGGTTCCACTGGCGCTGGTCGTTCATGGGCGCTGGCGCCACCACAGGGGGTGGCGCAGCTTGGTTGTCATCACGTCCTCGATTATCGTCGTCGGCGTCGGCGGCGTGCAGGGCGAGATCTGGCAAGGGCTCTTCGCCCGCTCCCTCGTTTAGTCCGGCGTCATCCTGCACATCCCCCATCTCCACGCGGATGCGCTCCTGGCCGAGCCGAGGGTCGTCCTCCTCGACGCGGATGATTTGCTCCTCGACCTGGAGCTCGACATCCACCTCAGGAATGTCCAGCAGGTTGATCGCCGCATCCAGCATGCCCGCAATACCGCCCTCGTCCCCGTCGTGATCGTGATCGTGATGTCTGCCGTTTCGCTGTCCGTCATCCGGCTGGGGCTCCGGCTCCGGCAGCCCGGCTATCCTCCTGTCGAGCTTGTTCTCGTACGGCCGAATGAACTCGCGCCACAGATTCCTGTACATGGCGCGCACGTAGGGGAAGGCCGTGCAGACCAGCTCGGGCGACGGCGGCCAGGAGAAGAAGTGCTCGTCGCGGGCCATGTGGAAGGTCCCAAACTGCCCGTCGTTAGTCCTCGACTTTTCCCAGATCGTGTTGAGACTCACCAGCGCGGCCAGCGGTAGGAAAATGACGTTGCCAAGCCCCGGAATCGACTGCGACAGAATCAACGTCGGTGCCACGGCGCCCAACCCGAGGTACCGCCCCAGTCTCGCACCGTGCTCTTGCCGCGGGTCGTTCAAGAAGTGAAAGCGCGCCTCGGGCCCCGCAAAGATCTGGAACGCGACATCGCCGTACGTGGCCAGGCCGAGCCACGTCCCGATCGCGACACCCGTGCCGAGCAGCGGCGGCGACATACGGCTGAAAGCTTGGTGGAGGCGGTTCCCGATCGCGAGGGCCGGGTCGAAAGGCTCGTCGACGGAGATGTCGGCCTTGCACACGGGGCACTGGAAAGGCTTGTTCTCGCGCTCGAGCTCGGCGATCCAGTGCATCATGCAATCCTGGTGGCCCTCGAGCGAACAGGGGCATGGATTGACCCATTCTTCGGAGGAGGATTCGTCTTGGTCGGTGAGGCAGACGAAACAGCGGCCTACGGCAGCTGGTGCTTGATTCGCGGCCATTTCGGTAGGTTGTGGTGGTGACGGAGGCAAACGTCGCTGGCAGTCGAATTGTTCGAGGTGATGACGTCGGAGAAGGTGTGCTGATGCCGTAGGAGGATGGGATGGAAGCCTGAGAGACCCAGCTAGCTTTTTTCGAGCATGATATGGACGGGAGGTATGTTGGCTTGTTTGTTTGTCGCCGTTGAGAGTGTTGGGTTGGGCGTCAGGCGCGGTGCAATCGAAGCAGGCAGACGTTGTTTCCGTCTGGGTACCTTCCGAAGCTCCAGTCGTGTGACATCAGTAGCTCTTTGGTACGAGGACGTGAACCCAGACCGAGCGCTGACGCGGTGCTAGCTGTATGCGGTTAGGGAGCAAGTGGTGGGGCCTTCGGCAACCACATGTCAAACCTCTGGCCATTCCGATCCGCTACTCGTCTTCTCAACGCCACCTAGGTACCTTTACCTGTTGCGAACGCACAGCTTTGAGAGCCGAGCAGGATCACGGGAGGCATGGACTAGAAACACCACGAGGGCGACCCTTAGGTTCGTTTACCTAGGTCTTCGCAAAACAGCTGAAAACTAGGCGGGCACTACTGCGTCATCCACGTCACTGTACACATTTACAGACAGCCGACATACTCATAGTGCTCGTGGTTATTTTGGGTGCTTTTCGCCCGGCTATGTCTACCGCACAATAATCAAGTTCGTATCGCTCCGACTCATTAGACCTGTTCTACTCTAAGCACTGTACGCGTGACCTTGGTCTTCGCGCTTTTCTCTCCATGACGCCGGAACAACGCAGGGTAAGCATGTTCGCCATCAGTTTTGGTCCCTCCACCAGGCTGCACGCCCCGAAGATCACGCTCGTCCATACTGCACCCTCTCGCCTAAGCATGTCCCGACGACTGAGCCAGCTCGTTGAGCTTGCCTTGCTCCTCTGCGTTCAGCATGCCATACCACTCCTTGAAGCTGGCCACGTCCTCCCGGGCGGCCCGCATGAAGAACTCGGTGAGGTACGCTTGCGTCTCGTCGTCCCGCTGGCGATTGCCCGACGCTTCGATGAACGAGAGGAGGTCGTCCTTGGTGGAGCCCAAGCTGAGATCGAGCGTATCAGGGTCATCCTCCCAGCCATCGTCGTCGTTCGCCTCATCCTCGAACTCGCGAGCGGCCGCTGCGGCGGCAGCCGCCGTCGTTGAGGCGTTGTTGGCGCCCGAAGCGGACAACAGCTCCTCGATGAGCACCTTGAGAATCTTCAGCGTTGCGGGAACAATTGTGTACTTGTCAGGGTCTGTGGATCGGGTCAGCATCTTTGTCAAGCACCAGTTCAGTCGGGGCTTGAACGTACTAGCCTTGGCGCGCGAGCGCGTCATGATCTTGCCATCGTCGTTGCTGGGGAGCAGGTCGCCTCGGACCTGGATCTGGGCCAGCCGAGGGTCGTTCAACGAGTACAGCTTGGAAAGGGCGATAACGTTCTGGCGGATCTCGTCATAACCGGCAAAGTTGACAGAGTTCTCCAGCCACTTGCTCATCACCACTTGCAGACCACTCTCGCCGTTGATCTGGATCTGGCTGAGGAATTCCACAACGTCGTGGGCACCGGTGAGCGACAGACGCGCGAACACCAAGATGAGGGACTGGATGAATTGCGCAGCCTCGGCAGATGCCAACCTGGTCGCGACGGCCTCAAGGAGCTTGGGCAGGAACGGCCCGAGTCTCTCGTTGCCGGCCTTCTCAACGAGCTCCACGGCAAGGCCGCCGACCTCGGAGGCCGAGTTGTCCTCAATGGAAGAGCCCAGAAGGCGATCAATGATGCGCAGGCACACCTCAAGTCCAGACTTGCCTTCCTCATTCCAGGCGAAAACCTGGTGGTGATCGTGCTGCAAAAGGTACTTGACTGCCTCTGAGCCTGGCCGAAGAACCTCGCCCTCGTTGGACTCCATGAGAACCTTGTTCAGCTTGGGCAGAGTTGCGGCAACGAACCCGGCCGGAAGAGGCTCCGAGCCGTGTTCAATCAGCACAGTGAGCAGCTCGACAGCAGTCTAAAGTCAAGTTAGCATGGTTGGGCCGGTTGTCTATGTTCATGTAAGAACTCACCGTGACCAGAGGGTCGTTCTCCGTCACGGCAGCCGTGTTGAAGGCCGCGATAAGGGTCGGCAGAACCTTAGCGCAGAGGGCTGCGTAGGAAGCCGAATCGGAAAGGCTCCGTACGATATCCTCAAAGGCTTCCCCGATCAACATAAGGGCCTGGAAGTTAGATGAGGCGTACTTGGCAATGTGGAAAAGAAGATCCACAGACTGCACATCCTGAGCCTGGATTGCGACGCGGGCGTCCAGGTTGATGGCCAGGCGGATCGTCTCTGCAAGGGTCACGACAAGCTCCTCGAAGGCCTCCAGGTCGTCGGGGTCCTTGTCTTGCATGTACTGAGAGATGGCGTTGAGCATGGGTACCTGACGATCCGCAGGAACTCGTCCGGAGCGCATGAAGTACTCGAGCGCCTTAATGCAGGACAGCTGGACGACCTCCTCACCCTCGGTGGTGATGCAAGCAATCGTGCGGTCGAGCAGTGCAGGGGGTGTTTGGACGGCTCGCGTGAGGTTACCGCCGAGCAGGTATCCACGGGCCCGAAGGTAGGGCTCCTCAGACTGGTTGATCGAATAGTCGACAAGTGCGAGGTAGGCCTCGGTGATGGGGGTAGGAATGGTCTTGTCCATATCCTGGAAGTCGCTGAGAAGCATGCTGAAGAGGAAGAGCGAGGCCTCTTGGGTCTTCCATGGAGCCTTGTCGGCGGAGAAGAGGGTCTGCGTGTAGGAGAAGACAGCGTCGACAGTCTTCTGGCTATACCACTCGCCCAGCTTGATGAGGAGGTCGCTGGCGGCAATGCGCGCAGTGTAGTTTGCCGACGCCGACGTCTCTTCAACGAGGTAGAGGGAGCAATCAATGTCCCACATGCCCTGCTCTTCACTGCCAATGCGCGAGTACGACGCGAGCATGCTCATGACCTCGACCATCCATGAGGGCTCGCCGGAGGTGGCGCTCTGCTCCAGCTGGCGGGCGAGCTCGGCTACGACGGGGGGCGCCCTGAAGCACTGGTTCAGGAAGTCGAGCTCCTCGACGACGAGATAGTCAAGAGTGAACGGAAGCGCGTCCGAGTCCTCCATGCGGCCCTGTGTCGCGTTGTTGATGTAGAGGTTCTCGTATGGGGACTGGAGGGTACGGAGCTCCGACCAGACGGTGGAGAAGAGCTCGACGCTCTGAGGGGTCATGAGGTTGCTGAAGACGGTCTTGATCTTGAGCAGCGTCTTGACGGACTGGATCTTGATGGAGATGACGCCGTTCCAGGGCTCGGGCTGGCGTGAATCGCCAGGGGCGGTGGCGGGGGCCTCGGGCAGCGGCGTCTTGAGGACCTGCAGGAAGAAGGGGAACCACTGCTTCAGGGCCTCGTCGGCAAAGGCCTTGACATCCGTGGGGTGATCCTCCTTGACAATATCCATGAGGTCGAAGCAGCCACGGAAGATGGAGACGGCCTGGGCGCGCAGGCTGGGCCGGCGGTTCTCGTCAAAGGCGACCTGGGTGACGGCCTTGACGATCTCGCGAGCCATGGAGAAGAACTGGTCCTCGCTCAGGCTTTCGTCAATAACGTCGCTGAGAATCTTGAGGCCTCCGTAAATCTGGGCGTCGGTACCGCTGGGGATAACAGCGAAAAGTGCGGGCAGTAGGTGAGGCCAGCGTTCGGGAAAGTCGTACGAGGCAATCTTGCCGACAGAGTAACTGGTCAGGGCCTTGATCTTCTTGTCACCTTCGTCGTTGAGGGCGAGCTGGAGAAGAGCATTGCGGAGGGTCTCCCGCGTGGCGTCGGGGATCTCAATCATGGGCTCGTCGGCGCGGTCCTCGTCCTGTCCCCAGTTCCTAGTGATGAACTTGTTCAAGGTGGTCAAGGCGAGCTGCCGCACAGCCACGTCGATGGAGGCATGGCTGGCAATGTTGACGAGGGCGGCCGGGAAGGCGGGGTTCGCACGGGTTCGCTGCAGCTCGATCTCGGCCTGCTGTCGCTTCGTCTGGCTCTGGGGCTCGGCAGAGGCATGCGCGACGTCGGACAGCAGAGAGATCAGCTGGTCCTCCATGATGGGCGCTGCGCTGCTGGCGTCTGCGAGCTAAGGGGGAGGTGGTGAGGAGAGGGTTGTCGGCAGTTCGGGGTCGCTTCACGCGAAGGGTTGGGAATTGGAGCTCAGCACCTCTTTTGCTGCGTGAGCTTCAGTGAGAGGTGGGGAGTGCGCTGAGATGCGTGCCGGGTCGGGAGGTGGTATCGAACTCGAGATCGAGGTCGAAGTCGAGGAGGTGAAGGAGGGGGGGTGGGCGTTGGTGGGGAGGGAAAGGCAAGAAGTGCGCGGGCAACAATTATCACAGAAATGTTAAGGCAGGCTCAGCACAGCACAGTACAGCACAAGCACAGGCAGGTGCAGGCACATGGATGGGCAGGCGCGAATGGAGGGGTTGCAGTGGAGGTGGTCAGGGTGTCTCAGGTCCTTTTTGGTGGGGTAGACTTTTTTGACACTGGCAGCTAGGCATGAGATCGGTGGAAGCGTGCGCGCGGTTGCCCGATGTTTATTGACGTGGGAGAGCCGGTGCCGCTCGTGCCAGGACCAAGCGTTTCCGACTCTACTGGCCCCTGGCCAAGATGCGTGTTCAGGGCCTGTTCAGCTCTCGTCTGGGCCTTGCTTCCGTGGATCGTGAGGGCATGATGCGACAGCCAGAGGACTGGGCCACCCCAAGCTTTTGCACTCCGCCAGTCGGGACTGCAAGGAGGAGACTGCCCCTGGATCTAGTAGCGCCGGCACCATCAGACCATCTCAAACACTGCCGAATCTACCGGGTGAGCCAAGCTCTTCTAGGTCGTCATCTGGTGAAACGAAACAAAAATCAATGTCTCGTGAGCCGTCGTACAAGCCCAACCATCAGCCGTGGGCTGAGTCCGATCGCCCGCTTCTGTGCACAAGGTAAACAATTTGACCCTCGGTACCCTGATTACAACAAGACACAGGGGCGGTCACCTCAAATCACCATTTCGGAATGAGCAAAATGCAAAACGATGGACAATGCGCGAATCGAACGCGCGACCTTCAGCAAGCAAGTATCCAAGATCAGGAGATCTCATCGGATGCTAAGCAGACGTTATACCACTAAACCAATCGCCCTTGGATGATTTCGCTCCCAAACCCGAAGCACCATGGCCCAGGTAGCAAGGGTCTTAGGGTTCTACAGCGGCATCACAGATCGAGAGGACCTGTCTACCCACTTGGTTCGTTTTGGTGGGCTAGAGTCGGGCTTTCCGCTCCACCTTTACGGAGCCTTTCCCGGGGTCGGCGCAGATGCCATGCGGCAACTGATAGGAGGTCACTCGTCGCCGAGCAAAAGAGCAGGCCTGCTTCGGCAAGGTATACAACTTCAGAGCAAAAACGTTCCTAGACACCGCGGATGTTGGTCTAGCCCCGATATGTTGATCGGAGGCATGCGTGGCTGTTCAAGCGCGAATAGGACTAGCATCATCTAAGAGGGACGCAAATTCATCGGATACCCACACTGGATCTGGGGGCGTAGTCCAGATTTGCCAGTATTTCAACAAACTGCGTGATGTACTCACGGCTGCGCCTCTCAACGTCGCTAAGGACCCCCGAGCCCTCGCTGCGTTCCAGCAGCGTGGCCGCGATCTCCCGGATCTTTGTAATCTGCCGGGTGAACGACCCTCGTCAGCTTCTGCCAAAGCAGCTAGCACGCCCAAGGTGGAGTGAGCTTACCATTGAGGAGCCGTTGGACTCCAGTGTCCAGGCTGAGCAGTAGTGAACGACGTCGAGCAGCTCACGCGCGACAGACTCCTTCAGCTGCCACAGCTGCTCGCGGGCAGAGATATCCGGTGTGGCGGGCGCGCCTTCGCTCGCCGGCGACGTCCCCTGGCTACTACCAGCCCTGGCGCCGACTTCAGACCGCTCGACTTTATCAAGGCACATCTCTAATATCATTGATTGAAGATAGATGCTCGTAATGTGAATGTTCGCTCGCATGATGTCGAATTGAGGCGACACGTTTGGTAACGTGCCGGCCTCGAGCTCATACGTGGCGGACGCGCCTCGTCGACGTGGCATCCGAAGCTCCACGGGCAAGTTGCTCAACGTGGTGTTGAGTCTCGTCATAACGTGAAAAAGAGACTCTAGCGTAGGGATTGAGCCCTGAAATTTGGGCTTTTGCCGTTCATCGTTGTCGAGAAGCCGAGGAACAAGAGTACCGGAAGTCAAATGGTAAGCCTGAGGAGGTCCAGGGAAGGCCTTGTGCAGAAGGTCGACAATGCAAAGGAAGACCTTGATCAACGCAACAAAACCAGAGATCATAGGCAGCGGTCGATTTCGTGGCACATAGTTGCCACTCTGTTCGTAGGACTGTGTGCCAATTTCGTCATCAGCAAGCTCCAATGGAAGCACAAAATCCCAGTCGGTAGACATCGGATCGTAGCTGAGCCCGGTGTGAGGGATGATGAACGACATTCGGTCATGGCTACATGTGTTTAGTCCTTATCCTTGTAACAGCAGGGATATCGCGCCGTTGGACGTACATTTGCATGATGAATAGCAACCAGAAAGCGCGTTTGCACATCTCCGCTTCCACGGGATTCAAGTGCACATATGAGTCTTTCTTGAATAGTTCGAGCACCCGAAATGACATAATCGCCTCACTTGCATACGACCATCCAGCGCATAGGCGGCCCGCGTAGAGAGTAGCAATGGCCAGGGCGACCGAGACGAGCATGCCGTCCGTGGTGGGTTGGTTTTGCCATCTGGGCTCGCTCCCGATACGACTGAGCAGGACAAGTTGAGATGCTCTGTCGACCATCTGGCCGACATCGGTGTAGAGTGAAGAGCCATAGACGGTGATTCTACGAGGAATGGAAGCCACCGTAGCCGCGCACAACGAGATGGTGAGGCGTAGGAAGGCTGGATCCGTCTCATAACGTCGCGCGGCGAAAGCGGCTTGATATGTGGCAACGTGTACGATGGGCAGCACAGGGTACACCCGCTCGAAGAAATCGTCAATGATGATTTTCAGAGTGTACTCTGGTACGAAGTCTACGATTGAGACGTGCCCGAGTGGTAGTTGGTGGAGCCGGTGGACTTGATGGAAGCTGGTGGTATTGGGGCTTGCAATCGAAGGAGTCGAAGGAGTCGGAGCATCATCGCTCGTAACGGCGGTGACAGCGCGCTGCCTGGCTTCTGCTACACGTCTAGGGAGGACGACCACGTTAGAGCCATGCTCGGTGTTGCGCGCGGGGGGCGGGGTTCCGAGTACCTGCTGGGAGGGCCTCGCGGTTTGCGCGTCGTTAGAAAGGTGCAGGGCACTTCGGCTTTCTGACATTTCTGGCAGGTCGTCGAGGAGATGTCGAGATTGAATACACACTGATTGCCCAAAAGTCAATATCCATGATGCTTGGCAACGAGACGACGACACATGAAGTGGGGAGATATGGGTAGTCGGTACCTGGATCTTGCGCTCGCGACAGAGATCGCATGCCTTTCGGGCGATCGAGCGGCCCTTTCTGGAACTTTCAGCCATCTGAAGTGCATCGCGAGGGAAACAAAGAGCTGTCGCTTGGAATACCGGCTCAGGGCTCACATGGCGTGTACCGCCATAGACTCGAGCATCTTTCCGTGGTCGCGGCGCCTGGGAGCAGTTCCAGGACGATGGTTCACTTGTGGAGCACCCTGGATGCCCCCGCGCGGAGGTGGTTAGGCGCGATGCATCTAAGCGAGCTTGCTTCGCATGAGACTATGAGCCATAGCTGTTTATCAGGGTGGTACCGCTTTATATGCATTCGACATCCGGTCCTCGAGAAATTCACGACTATTCATCCCTCTTATCGTGGAGCATAGGCATCGCCGAACGAGCTTCTAGATCAGATGCCTTGTTCCGGAGCAACCCCTTCTCGGAAAGCAACGTGATTATCCGTAACCTTCCCGTCCAGTTCGCTGACGGTGATCAAGTTCGTCTGAGCAAACTTGCGAGGCGCGATACCTCTCTCCCACAGCTCATCAATCTGCATGTAAGTGCGACGCTTGGTTTCCGGGATCATGAAGAAAATGAAGATCGCGGCGCAAGCAAGAACCGAGCCGAATACAAAGGCGATTTTCCCCTCGAGGTTTCCTTGGTCCGGATTGATCGCGTAAGGGAGCGAGAAACTCCAGATGCAGGATGACAACCCGTTCATCATGGTCGCCAGCGCCTGGGTCGGCGCACGCAGCCGCGAAGTCGGATTCTCGGCAGAGATGGGCCAGGCGGCGCTGCCTACTGTGGCCTGGTAGACGAAAGACCAGACCGCCATGAAAGCCACCTGGCCCCAGAGCGCACCAGGAGCATCGATGACGGCCAGGACACCGATGAGTAGCAGCGTGATGGACAGGGCAATGGTGCCCCAGAGTGCCGTGCTTCGACGGCCGAACCACTCGACAAAGAACCGGCCACACATGTTGCCGACGACCATGAGACCACTCAGTCCCACGGTCACATCGAAGGACACAGCTGGATCCATACCCGCAAGCTGCATAAAGTCTGGTCGAAATGTCAGCCTCATGATTAGCAGCCAGCGTGGGCATTGACACCCACAACTCATGTATCCAATCACCCAAACGCTGCCGCTAGCGTTCTGTATGAAGAACATGCTGGTTGCGACCAGCGTTCGCTTGATGTGTTTTTTGGAGAAACATTCAACCATGGACCCCTGGGACTCGTTTTCCTGGTTCATACGAGCGAGAGATCCGTGTATCTCAGCCATGTGGCCGTCAATATCGTAGTCAGGGTCATGGAGCTTGGATAAGTTGCTGCGTGCCTTGTTGATCCGCCCATGGGCGACAAGCCAATACGGTGACCTACACAACTTTGTTAGAACGGTTGATAGGCAGCACGACAAGGTGCCAGTTGGCATACTCTGGGAAGAATGGCAAGATGGCCAAGCCCACCACGGCGAAACCCCATTGCGTCGCAAACAGCACCTGGTAGCTTCTACTCCCCTCGTAGAAGCTGGCCTCACGCATCACACCATAGCCGATCAATTGGCCGAGGACGATGGCGAAGTTCATACCCGCCGTGATGGCGCCTCGAATCGCGAGGGGAGCCATTTCCGAGGCATACGTCGGCGCCACGGTGATAAAGCAGCCCAACGGCACGCCGGTCAAGACCTTGCCACCGAAGAAGTGGCCGGGTGTTTTGGCAAACACCTGAAGGAAGACACCACCGATGCTAACGACATAGGCACCAGCGACAGTGGGCTGACGGCCCCATTTGTTCACGAGGAAGCCGGCTATGAAGCCACCAAAGACAAGTCCTGCAGTCGTGAGTTAGCATCAAGCATGGCATGTTTGAGGACAACACACGGATACCCTACCGAAAAGAGTGGCAGCCTGAAAGCCAAGCTGCCAGTTAGCATCTACGACGTATTCGCCGTTGTACTCGTGCCCAAAGTCCCTGCGGAACTCTGCAATCGACACAACGACACCGCCAGCGAGGCCATCAAACCCCCACATGATGCAGATGAAGAACATATACATGCCTGTATGAGATTCAGAGTGTGACCTCGTGGATGGGTGGATGTCGACTTACACCAGGCCAGTGGCTTCTTGTTTTCCTTGACAGCTTCCCTTCGTGTGAGTCTCTGCTGACGGGCTTCGAACCCCGCCGCGAGATGCGACGTGGACATGACGGCATGATCGCGCTCATCCTCGGGCTCAACATGCTGGACTTGGCCAGTCATGTCCTTGGAGTCTTCCATTTCAAGGGATACGCGTTGGACTTTGTATTCTTCCTGATACTTCCTGATTGATTTAAAGTTAAATGTGAACACCGTCTATCAACCCTTTCAGAGAGATGTTGGATTAGGCGTGAGAAATCACGACATTCGTATGCATCTATATCGCGGCAAGTTGCCTAATATATGGACTTTTGGTTCTCAGTCGAGGTCACACACAACTCCATGACCGTGACTTTGATCCCGTAGCACGGGTGGGCCTCGCCCACAGGGGACTTGGTTATGTGGTAGGGGCGTGGGGAAGGCAAGGATAAGGAAGGGAGCGGAGAAAGGCTGACATGGTACGTACGCCCTCTAGCTTGTCTCCATTCCGTCTAAACTGTTCCCGGGAATCTTCATTCGCACGGCTTGTGATTGGTTCCCTGACCATCAATTGATGACTTGAGTAGGGAGACAGACGGAGAATCCTAGGAGAATTCGATCTCTTGTTCCCCGGATTCTGGGCTTCACCACGTGGACTCGGTGTCCGCCTCATCACTCTGACGGGTTTCGGACTTCTTGTCAGATACTCCGGACATTCTCCGTCATTGATGAGGGGAAAAGGGGGTCAATGGCCCCTCAGGACTCTAACAGCCCCTCTTGAGTGCACCTAAAGCTGGATAACATCACGCGACATCTTGATTTCAGATACAATTTACCATGTTGGTGCGGAGAAGATGAAGCAGGATGTGGGCGTGAGTGTGGGCAGTATTCCAAGGTCATACTTCGATACTCGATGGCACTGCGTGCTTTCGTGACATGGTATAACACGGGGCCTGCTCTAATGTCGCTGGTCATTCGTCTTCCATATCTGATTGTCTGGTTTTGTTTCACTCAAGGCTGGCTGTCACACACCGTTTGAGCGTTTTGAATAGGTGAATCTTACACAATGCTGAGCATCACGAGTAAGCCCACTGACGATGAGCTGCGTGCTCTGCTGGGTGACCTTGATCTTCATGAGAAACTGCTCCTGCTAAGTGGCAAGAATGTATGGGAGACACAGCCCATTGAGCGCCTCGGCATTCCATCACTTAAGGTGAGTTGACCATGGCAACTCAACGTTGGCTGCAAGAAACTGACGGGTCTGCTCGATGCTAGATGAGTGATGGCCCCAATGGTGCTCGAGGCGGCAGCTTTTACGATGGCACAACAGCTGCCTGCTTCCCTGCCAGCGTATCACTCGCTGCTACATTCAACCGAAGCCTGACCCGCCGCATAGGCAAGGCTCTGGGACAGGAGGCACAGACGAAAGGTGCGTATGTTCTACTAGGACCAACGGTGTGCTGTCACAGATCGCCGCTGGGTGGGAGAAATTTTGAGGCATTCTCAGAGGATCCTCTTCTTTCCGGACTACTGGGGTCGGAATATGTCCAAGGCCTCCAGAGTGAGAGGGTGGGCGCAACTGTCAAGCACTTTCTAGCGAACGAACAGGACACGAGGAGGTTTTCGGTGGACCAGACCATATCCGAACGGGCTCTGCGGTATTTCATCTCCAATCAACCCCGTTCGGAATCTTCATGCTAACGAAATAAAGCGAGATCTACCTTCGCCCATTCGAACTAGTGGTTAAGAATTCGGATCCATGGTGTATCATGACGAGTTATCCCAAGATCAACGGAACGCACGTTGATGCCCACGCAACATTTATTCAAAACGTTCTCCGAGACCAATGGGGCTTCCATGGTCTGGTGATGAGTGATTGGGGTGCGACATCAAACCACGTTGATAGCGTGAAATACGGGTAAGGTTATCCGCACCTACGGCCAGTTCCTACCTAACCGACATTCACAGTCTTGATCTCGAAATGCCTGGGCCTCCGAGGCATCGTACGGTCGAATACCTTAGCACAGCCGTCAAAGATGGCCAAATACAGATTCAGGATGTGGACAAGCGAGTCTTCGCCCTACTTCAACTCCTGAGGAAAACGGGCAAGTTCACCGACCGCAAGGAGCCGGTGACAGAGAAGGCGGTTGATCTTCCAGAGCATAGAGCCTTGATCCGTGAGGCGGGGAGCGAAGGCATCGTGCTGTTGAAGAATCGAGATGGTATCTTGCCCATCGACTTGAAGAGGACTAAGAAAATCGCAATTCTTGGCCCCTTGGCCAAGATTGCCTCAGCTCATGGAGGCGGAAGTGCTTCTTTAAATTGCCATTATAAGGTCAACCCTTACGATGCCTTTATCAGCAGCCTAGGCTCGGATGTCGAGATATCATATTCTAAAGGTAAGTGACATCAAAATTCTCCGACGTCGAGGCGTTGCTCACTGAGGCGCAGGGGCGCACATTTTCCGGGTATATCCCAATCTTGAGACCGGTGCCCTCAACCGCAACCACAACCCGGGCTTCATTGCCGACTTCTTCAAATCGCAAGACATGAGCGGCAGCCCCTTCTACACAGAAGAGTATCCTCGAGGCGCTTTCATGACCCTCATGAACCTTAACGCAACAGGCGCGCAGGCAGTGCGTTTCAGCACGACCTACACCCCGCCACGGTCTGGGAAACACTACCTCAGCTTCTCAGGTCTCGGCCCGTCTAAGCTGTACATCAACAAGATCTTGGAAGCCGAACAAGTTAAAGAGACCAGAGACAGCATGAGCTTCCTCCTCGGCGTGCAAGACGAGCGGCGATTCCAGTACTCCTTCGACGCGTCCCAGTCCTACGACATCGTCATCGAGACCATCCCCTCCCAAGTGAGCAACTCGGAGCTCTTCCTCCTCGACGGCCAGATGGCCGCGCACCTGGGCTTCGTGCCCCAGGCCGAAATGGAGGCGGACCTCCTCGCCGAAGCCGTGGCGCTGGCCCGCGACGCCGACCTGGCCGTCTGCTTTGTGGGCAACACGGCGCAGTGGGAGACGGAGGGGCAGGACCTGGCGTCCATGGCGCTGCCCGCAGACGGCTCGCAGGATGCCCTTGTCGCAGGCGTGGTAGCGGCGAATCCCCGCACCGTTGTCGTCAACACGACGGGCGTGGCAGTCGAGATGCCCTGGCTGGAGGACGTGCCGGCCGTCCTGCAGGCGTGGTACGCCGGGCAGGAGAGCGGGAACGCAGTCCTGGACGTTCTCCTCGGCGCGACGAACCCGAGCGGCAAGTTGCCCGTTTCGTGGCCGAGAAGATACGAACACACAGGGTGCTACGGCAATTTTGGCCTGGACAGCTACGAGACGGCAAAGGTGGACTATGTCGAGGGCGTACACGTGGGATATCGCCACTTCGACCGCTTTTACGGCACAGAGCAGGAGGTGCTGTTTCCGTTTGGGTACGGCCTGAGCTACACCACGTTCGACATGAGCGGTGCCGAAATGTCAGGAGAATTGGGAGACCATGCCTCACCAGGCAAGGTAACGGTCTCGGTGTCTGTGAAAAATACGGGTACGCGGGCCGGCGCCGAAACGGTTCAGGTGTACATTGAGCCTCCCAAAGGAGGTTCCGGCACTGGGCGACATCTCAAGGCTCTGGTAGGGTTTTGTAAGGTCTTCCTTGAAGCTGGTGAGACTCAAACTGCAAAGGTGACTTTCAGTCGCGACGGCGCAGCGTACTGGGATGACCGTGAGGCAGGTCGAGGCGGACAGCAATGGCGGGTCGAGGGCGGAGAGCACATCATCTCGGTGGCCACCAGTTCGGCGCCTAGAGATGTCATGGCGATGCTGATGTTGAATGTGGCTCGAGAGTTTGCTTTTCCACCTTGAGTGAGCGGCATAGCTATTGGTTCTGCATGTCATAGACAACTAGAATGACCTGCACCGCCAAAGTTACGCTTTTCATTCTACTCAGAGTTATGCTCATGAATCTCATATATGCCATCATTGACCACCCCATCACAAGGGCAATTTTCATCTGTTTACAGACTCCGACCAGTATCCCTGCCCGTCTCTTGATGCACGCCCGCGCCGTTTCTCAGGGGCGCCTCGGCCTCAATGATGCGCTTGGGAAGCGCGTAGCCGATTCCGAAGAAGACGAAGAAAGCCCACTTCCAGCGGAAGGGGTTGAAGGCGATGCAGAAGGTGAACCACCAGACCAGCTCGGTGTAGGTAAAAAAGTCAAAGGCGGCGATGGGCGACGCCGACTTAAGCAGCCTCGTAAAGTCGATCCACAGGCGCATCCAGGTCGGGTTGGGGCGGGTCAGGGGGTCGACCAGGAACATGAGCAGAATGCGCGTGTATATGCCAATGTGCCAGTTGCCGACGGTGCCGATGGCGTTGACGTAGGTGCTGCGTCTATTAGCACGGAACAGCTCCACGCTGAAGGAAATGACTTACCAGTTGATGGCCGAGATGGAAGGGTGGTTTGGAGGGAACGTCTGCAGGTACCAGTTGGGCGGATCGTACGGCTCGTCGAAGCAGTCATCTGGCAGGAAAGAGAGCGAGGGGCGCTTGAAGCCGGTGGCCATGACAATCATATCGGCGGGTATAACCTCCGTCCTGCCTGGGCCGCCCTTGGGCACCCCCTTCGAGCGGCGGTTCATTATGACGCCGTCCTCGGTAAAGTCGACAATGTCGCCACGGACCCATTCGGCCTTGCCAGCGCGGATCTTGTCCAGGACGTCGCTGTTGACCATGGGCGTGTCCTCAAAAATGCCCTTTTGAGAGGGCGCAAGGTCGGACAGATCGCGGTAGAACAACCGGCGTAGGAGCATCTCGGGGACCCAAGAGAGGACCGTCTCCTGGCCAAACACGTTGAATGCCAACAGGATGTTGACCAGCGGGTTCCGGGGGATGATCCACTTGTCGCTCCTCGACAGGATATAGCTCTTGTCGGCATCCTCAGCGGCCGCGAACTCCAGGGCCTCCACGGCACTGGCGCCGCCGCCGATGATGGCCATCTTCTTGCCCTTGGCGCTCTTGCCGGTCAGCTGGCTCGAGTGGTAGACGGGGCCCTTGAACTTCTCGATGCCGTCGACCTTGGGCATCTTGGGGTCGCCGCAGGTACCGACGGCGCCGATGATACCCTCGAAGCGACCGTTGGCGGTGTTGTTGACGATCCAGCGACCCTTCTCGTCCTGGTAGACGTTGTTGACGGGCGTGTTGAACTTGGTGCGCGTGTCGAGGCCGTAGCGCTCCCAGAGCTGGCGCACCTGGCTGACGATCTGCTGGCGGTCGGGATAGCCGCGGTCCCAGTTTACAGAGGGATGGAAGCGGTACATGAGAGAGTGAATCTGAAGGCTCGACGTGTTGTTGACTTTCTGAGAGACTGTCAGTCACGGCAATGTCGGGAGCAGGGGCACAACAACGTACACTCCAGATACCGCCGAGGTTGGACTCGGGGCCAGCCTCGAATATGACGACGTCGAATCCATGGCCAATGCAGTGAGAAGCGGCAGCGACACCGGTGATGCCGGCGCCGATGACGGCGACCTTGGGCCGGAGGAGCTGTCTGCTGGGGTCAGGCGGCGCTGGAGACAGAAGCTTGTTCAGCAGCCATTGGATAATCTGGTAGAAGAAGAGAAATGGGTGCAGAACCGGGTTTTCCATGTTGGACCGGGACGTCATGACGGATGGATACCGGATCGGTAGTTGAAGAGGTGAAGGACGTTGGGTTTAAGGAGGGGGGGAGCTCAATGGTTAAGGGGTGTAGACAGCATGCACGTAGCTGTCTGGAATGATCCGACAGGCCAAGCCACTCTGATTGACTGACATGTGAAGGACGTCTGGCTGAATGAGTCTCATGTTATTCCATAACGGCCGACATAAGACTGGGTCCATGAAGGTTGACTACCTAACTTGACGTCACGATGAAGTGCCGCGCAGCCGCGGGTGGATGACCGCCGTCCCATCCGTGCTCATGCTCGGCTTGTTCCATCGCTCGTGCATTTGACGTTGACGATGCATCATCTAGCGCATATCGAGCAAAGTCACGGCAGCTCACCCTGATGTCGACGGAAGCTCGACAGGCTGCTGGGTAAGTGGCTTCTTGGTGCTGTTGTCTTACGACGCGCTGGAATGTTGCAAGCCACGACACGTTCCCTCTCACCCTTGACTTTTGAGTCGCATGCCGAACACCGCCAACAGCGCAAATTGTTGAGAAGTGTTTCTTCAATTCCCACTGTCTGCCTCCCTGGCCTGCTTCTATTTGCGGCCGCCGCGGTCCCGGCGCCCGGCCTCCAACACCTTGAGCCTCTTCTGGAATCTCTCGCCCATCTCGGGCCCGTGTCCGCTCCCCCTCGGCCCGTCCGTCGTGTCGTGGCTCCGCTTGCGGCTCTTGTCCAGCAACGCCTTGGTGCCCTTGGCGCCCTCCTTCTTCGCCGTGAGCCTGTTGATCCTGTCGACGCCCTCGCCGAGATCCCGCCACTCCTCGCCGCCAAACTGCATGCGCCCGCTGCGTCCGGCCGCCTGCGCCTCCTTCGCCTTCTGCTTCTTGCTCTGTGTCGGCAGACGGACGAAGTTGGACTCTTCGTAGTCGCGGCGCTCGTCCTCCACCTTGCGGTCCGCCGCCGTCTTGACCTTGCGGCCGCCCGCCACGACGTTGGTGCCGATGCTGGGCTCCGCCAGCGGCGCCGTCGACAGCTCCGACTCGATGTACTCGTCCATGGTCGCCGACTTTTGCGGCCGCTTGGTGGCCTTTTCTTTGCGCTCCGAAGGCATGACTGTGGGTGCCACTCGGGGCGGCCTATAGATGCCGTCCTTCTGCGCTGCCGCGACGGCCGTCGACGCCGATGCCGGCTTGACAAAGGCGTCCGGTCGCGCCTGGAAGTTGGCAGCGTCGACCTTGTTGCCGTCCTCCTCGTCGCTCTCTTCCTCGTCGTCCTCGTCCTCGTCCTCGTCGCTCTGTGACCCAGACTCGTCGTCCGAAGCGTCGTCGCCCTTGGCCTTCTTCTTGGTCGAGGCCTTGCTCGTGATGGCCGCCCGCTCGGCGTCGTCGGCGGCGCGCAGGATCTTGTCGATCTGGTAGCGGAGCTTCTCTTCCAGGGGGCGCACGCCCTTCTCTAGGAACAGGCGCAACTCGACGAGCTTCTTGACGATGGGCTCGGTGGCGTCGTCGGCATTGTCGTCGTTGGCTCGGGGCTTTCTCGCGTTGCGGAGCTTCAGGAGAATGAGGAAGACGAGGTTTTGGAGGTACGACAGGAGGAGCTCGTTCTTGACGTCGAGGAGAGAAATGCCATTCTCGGACTGCTCGACCCCCGCAACCTTGGGCGCCGTGTCCAGGGCGGAGACGAGCGATTGCGTGAGAGACTCCAGCAGTGCTGGGAGGGAGCTGGGTGCGGCCATGGCGGCTCTCGTGGATGTCGATGTGAGGTGAATGTGACGCCGAATTGAAGACGCCTTCACGATGGGGTCATATGGTGGGAGGGCCTCGAATGCTCTTGCCCATCACGATTTTTTTCCTTGGGAAAGAAGAATTCATGTTATCGATAAGAGCGAGATCTCCAGACCCACATTGAACAGGGATCATGCCACTTCGCACCTGGGTCGTACCTACCCTCTGCAGAAGAGCTGCATCATTAGCTGGCGCCGAGGATGACCCGGCGCACCCGGACCTCCCTCGCCGGTGTCTGCACCTACGTAGCGTAGCACACTGGGCGCCTCAGCCTGACGCTGACACGCCAAACGCTTCCAAGGGGGCGCATGACTAAGCCAACATTTCTTGGACCGGACGGACAGCTGTTCGAGGGAGCTTGCGCAACGCAGGAGCAGCAACGACACCTATCGCGAAGCAACCCATTCGAAGGAACGACGACGACAAACGACGAGACTTGATTTGGTCATTCGTCTGGCCATCTCCATCAACCCGAGCTTCCGCTGCTACTTTTCTGCCGCCTGCGCAGTGTGCAACTCGTTGCGCCAGGATCAGGCGCGTCCTGTGGATCTCCGGCTGTAAGCCACCACCCTGCCACCCAAGAACCAGGTAAACCTCCCACTCCTCCGCTGTCTACGCAGCTGCCTAAAGTCCCGGACTCAACCACCACATCAAATGTTCTGTCTGTTGTTTCATTCTGCCTAATCGTTCCTTCCATTGATTAAGCCTGACACGATTTCGTCCCCTACTTCATCCTGCCAAGCCGTACTTTCCATTGTTCAAGGTTGACACGATTCCTCTCCCAGCATAGAACAACCAAACGACGATGCACGTCCCGACGATGGGCGCGCCGTCCGCCCTCGTGGCCACCCTCCTGGCCCTGCCCCAGCTAGCCTCGGCCTTCTACCTCCCTGGCGTCGCGCCAACGTCCTACGAGAAGGGCGAGAAGGTCCCCCTCAATGTCAACAGCATCAAGCCCGTCGCGGCCCCCTCAGACTCCCGGTTACACTCGGTCGTTTCGTACGACTACTACCACCCTGCTTTCAAGTTCTGCCAGCCCGATGAGGGCCCCGAATACGTCTCGGAGAGCCTCGGCAGCATTCTCTTCGGGGACCGCATAATGACATCCCCCTTTGAGCCGCTGATGCTCAAGGACGAAAAGTGCAAGCCCCTCTGCATCAAGAAGTACCCGCCGCCCGCCGTCGGCTTCATCAAGCGCCGCATCGAGCAGGGCTACAGCCTCAACTGGCTCGTCGACGGCCTGCCCGCTGGCCAGCAGATCCAGGACGACTTCACCAACACGACCTTCTACAACCCGGGCTTCCTCATGGGCGGCGTCGACAAGGACGGCAACATCATCTTCAACAACCACTACGACATCAACATCGAGTACCACCCCGTCAGCGGCAGCGCCGACAAGTACCGCGTCGTCGGCGTCATCGTCGAACCCAGCTCCCGCGCCTACCCCGGCCTGATCGACTGCAACAACCCCATGGACCCCATCATCTTCGAGGAGGACGGCAGCGAGAAGGAGGTCAAGTTCTCCTACAGCGTCTACTGGACTAAGTCCAATACGGCCTGGGCTACCCGCTGGGACAAGTACCTCCATGTCTTCGACCCCAAGATCCACTGGTTCTGGCTCATCGACACGGCCATCATCGTCGTCATCCTCATCGGCACCGTCGCCTCCATCCTCGTGCGCGCCCTGAAGAAGGACATTGCCCGCTACAACCGCCTCGACCAGATCAACCTCGACGACCTCTCCGGTACCGGCATCGACGAGGACGACGGCGTGCAGGAGGACTCGGGCTGGAAGCTGGTGCACGGCGACGTGTTCCGCACCCCCAAGTACCCTCTGCTGCTGTCCGTCCTGCTCGGCACCGGCGCCCAGCTGTTCGTCATGACGGGCTTCACCATCTGCTTCGCCTTGCTCGGCTTCCTCTCGCCCTCGAACCGCGGCTCTCTCGGCACCATCATCCTGCTGCTGTACACCATCCTCGGCTTCGTTGGCGGCTACGTCTCTGCGCGGACCTACAAGGCCATGCAGGGCGAGAAGTGGAAGGTCAACATTGCCATGACGCCCCTGCTCGTCCCCAGCATCGTCTTCGCGTCCTTCTTCCTCCTCGACCTCTTCCTTTGGGCCAAGCAGTCGTCCGGTGCCGTCCCCTTGACCACCATGCTTGTCATCATTGTCATCTGGTTCATCATCTCGATCCCCCTGTCCGTGGCCGGCTCCTGGCTCGGCTTCCGCGCCGAGGCCATCGAGTCCCCCGTGCGCACCAACCAGATCCCTCGCCAGGTGCCCCCCGTCACCACCTACCTGAAGCCCGTCCCCAGCATGCTGATCGTCGGCCTGCTGCCCTTCGGCGCCATCTTCGTCGAGCTGTACTTCATCATGAGCTCCGTCTGGTTCAGCCGGATCTACTACATGTTCGGCTTCCTCTTCCTGTCGTACGGCCTCATGATCGTCACCTGCGCCGCCGTCACCATCCTCATGGTGTACTTCCTGCTGTGTGCCGAGAACTACAACTGGCAGTGGCGCTCGTTCCTGGCCGCCGGCACGTGCGGAGGCTACATCTTCGCCAACTCGCTGCTCTACCTCGTCACCAAGCTCAAGCTGGGCGGCCTGGCGGGCGGCGTGCTCTATGTTGGCTACAGCGCGCTGATCTCCTTCCTATTTTTCATCCTCACCGGTAAGTTAGGCTGTGTCCCAGATGTCTACAACGTGCTGACTCCCGTGCCTAGGATCGATTGGCTACTTTGCGAGCTGGTGGTTTGTGCGCAGGATCTACGCCTCCATCAAGATTGACTAAGCTGCGTTGATCAACTCCACCGGTCGTACAGGGCAGACAGGAGGAAAGGGGGGGAGGGCCCGGGCTGTCTGGCGGCCGGTTACGTGTGTACGATAACTTCCTTGTATGACCACGCTCTTCGCCGCATCAAAGAATTGCACGGACGCAGGCACGCACACACCTCGGATGCTGCCTGCTCTCTCCGAGGGCGATATGAGCGCAATGGGGGACTCCAGTGGGCCGTCACGGAGCGTCGGCGCCGCCCAAAAAAAGATTCATGATTCTAGACGTTCGAGAGCATTCAATAGACCGCAAGCCGTGCTGATTTTTTTTATTATTGTCATGTCTACGAGAGGTCTAGCGAACCAACAGCCGACGCTACTCGTCATCATCATCGTCGTCCATGTCCATGCTCGTGAACTGGAACTGCGCGTTCTTGCTCGCGGCGGTGGGCGCGGTGGGCGAGGCGCCCGACGGGCCGGCGGCCTCCTGCTTCTGGGCCTCGGCGGCGGCGGCGGCGGCGCGGCGCCTCTGATTGGCCTCCCACTCCTCGCGCTTGCGGCGCGTCTCCTCGGCCTTGCGGCGCTCAAGCTCGGCCTTCGCGGCCTTGTCCTCCTCCTCGCGGCGCTTGGCCTCGGCGGCGACGGCGACGGGGTCGTAGCCGCGGGGGTCGATGCCG
>JPET01000004.1:419670-460964 GCA_000732205.1 Verticillium tricorpus MUCL 9792
GCTCTGGACGCCGTTGATGGCGGCGCCGCCGGCAGGATCCTCGGCGGAGACGCCAGCGTCGAGGACGACGCCATTGGTCACGCCGGCCGGGGGCAGGGTCGTCTTGCTGATGCGGCGCGCATAGTTCAGGAGCTCCTCGTACTTGATGGAGTAGTGATCCTCGTCGCCGTGGACGGTGATGTGGGTGGTGGTGATGTCCCTGCGGGTCGAGGCGAGGGTGGACAGGGTTTCGCGGATCTGGGCATCGAGGGTGGACGAGGTCGCTCGGAGCTGCTGCAGACGAAGGTGGTTGTTTTGATGCTGTTGTACTGGGAGGCAGGGTCAGCAGCCATCGATTGGGTGGTTAAAGGGGGGTTCGGCATACCTTGTTCAAGCCCTTTGGAGAGCTCTCTGTCGGCTTCCTGGAGGTCGAGAGCCTGCTTAGCGTAGGGGTGATACTTGGAGACGGACTCGACGAGGCTTGCCAGGGCCTTTTCGACGCGTTCGAAGCGGGCATCAATGTAGTCGTCCATGGTGCCGACGGCGTCGAGTGCTTTAATCGCCCGTGTCTGCCTGCGAGTGAAAGGCGGCCAAAGACGCTCGGCCGAGCGCGAGGCTGAGGGCGAGAGAGAGTGCACGGACCATCCCATAATCGAGTCGCTCGTGATTGGTCCAGAACCGGCAAACCCCTGTCGCCAGCGGAGTCCGGCTTTTCCCGCCTCGAATCTTGCGCATTGGGAAGCGACGATTCGATTCGATTCACGACCTCCTACCTACCATCTGCCTCCTCGCAACCGCAATTGAACCGTCGATTCGCGCCTTCGAGCACCAACATCACAATGGCCGGCCCTGTGAGTGCTACCCCTACGATACGACAGGCTTCGAACCCTCGAGCGCCCTCCGGACCTCCCGCCGACATCGAACCACGATCAATTGACTGACCGTCCGCCCACAGCCTCCCAACCCGCTCTACCCTACGCAGTTCCGAAGCAAGTTCGGTCCTAAGTACGTCTCTCAATCCAGCCTGGCGGCCATCGAATGCTGCCACTGCTTGTTCACGGGGAGCGGGCGGCCGACCGTGCTGTTGCTCCCTGCGATCGGGGCAGCGACACGACGCGCCAAACCAGCCAAACTGGACGTGGGCTGACCATCATCCTAGGTACCACTACAAGCCCAGCGTCGCCGGCCTGAACTTCACCCAGCTCTCCCGCGTGTGAGTGCCTCGAATTCCCCCCGACGATACGGCTCGAACCCCGGCTTGGAGGGTGCATTTGCGTGGGTGCGGCCGAGCAGTATGAGGCACGAAACATACTCTGCTCGCACAACGGCGGCCCAATTGACGCTCCAAGCCAGGACCTCGAATCGACTCGATGTGCACAAGGAAGTGGAGGCTAATAAGTAGCAGCGGCGTCAAGCTCGGTGCGTTCGGCGGTGTCGCCCTCTTCGGTGTCATCTTCATCGCCTCCAACGTCCCCAGGCTACGCAGGGACGTTCTCCAGGTGAGTCCGGTCCATGGCACGCACGACAGGGCAGGGCAGGATCAGGGAGACTAACATGCGCGCAGAACGTTCCCATCGTCGGTGGTCTCTTCGTCAAGGAGCCCCTCCCCGCCTCCGACAACGTAAGTTTCGCTGTCTTGGCGCCGTCATGCTGCTCGCTCGTGCTGACCATCTGCAGCCCTTCTAAATGTATCACCGCCAACGCATGACATGTCGATGGGAGCGCCCCTGGGGCATGGCCGAGATGCCAAGAGGGAATGCCTCGGTCAAGGCAGTTGTACAACTCTCTGGTTGAATAGATTCTAGACCAATTTGTCCGTGCCAGCCGTGCAGTCTGAGTGATGTGATGTGATGTGATGTGTGTAGCTTGGCATGGGGTGCAGCCAGGGCCAAAAGGAAAGCCTCGGCGATGATGTAGTAATAGCCAGCGTATGTGCCGTCCTGATTTTAACAGACCTTGAGCTCTGGACTGTGCAGGCTGAATGCTGAGGGCTGCTGCCTCGACTTGACTATAGGTGGCACAGTGCGTTTCGCGCTGATCCCGCCCAGATTGGATGCTCGCACGGTGACAGCTGTAATAAGCGATTGACAGTTGAGCGAGTTCCTCCTTCCTTGAGCTGCTCACTGAGCTCATTGACTCCATCACCAGCTTCATCGTGCCAGCGCTCCCACTTTCTTTGAGTCGTTTCTTTTCAGACACTCCTTCTGCTCGGACATCGTCATTTGCAGCCGTCTCGCGATCACGACTGTTCACCTCCGCACACGACACAGCCCACACCACAGCACCCGCTCAACTTATCAACTGCCCAAACACTGTACCTGTCCATCGCATACGCCTTTACACGCGTACTCACTCGTCGCAACTCTGTTACATGCGTACCCATCATCTATAAATTCTGACGACTTTTACTCCCAAGAAGGGAAGGATCTCCTCTCTCTTCACATATCCTCACCGAACACCTGTGCCTGGCACACGTGTTCACGACTTCACCGGCCGAACTCCGAGAGGAGGACAGCCCCAGCGAGGACCACCTTGGACGGCAGCACAATTGGACGAGAACAATCACAAGCATAACAAATACTTCCCAAAAAAAATTGACGAAGCAATAACCGGACGGTAGCCGAAACCGGCCTGGTCTATTCTACCTAACCGATCACAGTACACCCTCGCCATGGGTATGAACGAAATCTCCGGTTCGGTGGGAGTGGTTGCGGCTACTCTCGTTTGGCTCTTACTTGGTAGAAAACAGGACGCATCGAGTTCCTCCATCACGACTCTGTTCGCTGCTGCCCTTTTCATCTACGGGACCGCCTACATCTGGCTCAATCTCGTCAGCGATTTCGTGTCGGAGCCCTACCTGGTATGAACAAAAGACGACCCCTTGAGACCGGACGAAACTAACATCACACAGGATGAGGTCTTCCACATTCCCCAGGCCCAGCTCTACTGCAGGAACAGATTCACCGAGTGGGATGACAAGATCACAACTCCGCCCGGCTTGTAAGTCCTCCATGCTCCCCACCCCCTACCAACATCCGGCCCTGACCACGGCCCCAGATACCTGCTATCAAGATTCCTCATATCCGTGGGATCGCTTCTCACCCGTGCCACCGCAGAGGAGGCTTGCAAGCCCGGAGATCTCCGTCTTCACAACACCTTTGCCACCCTTGGCGTCTTCTTCTGTGCCGTGTACTGCCGGCACAAGATCGAAGGCCAGCGTCGTGCCATCAGTGGACGACGCCCGCTGCAAGACGTCTCGAGCTACTCGCTCTGGACTGGCCTGAACATTTCCCTGTTCCCGGTCCTCTTCTTCTTCTCGGGTCTCTACTACACCGATGTCGTCTCGACCCTGATCGTGCTCGTTGCGTACCTCAACCACCTCGACCGCGTGGGCCGGGCCTCCAATTCGATCCTCAATAATGCGTACACCGTCCTCCTGGGAGTTTCTGCTTTGAGTCTTAGGCAAACCAACGTCTTCTGGGTGGTGGTGTACATGGGCGGCCTCGAGGCCGTCCATGCCATCAGGCTATTGAAACCTCAAGCCGAAGACCAACAGTGCATGATCCGGCTTACCGAGTACCTCAAACATTTTGCCCGGCGATCCGCCATCGGCGATATTCACGATCTCCCGCTGAACCTTGCGTGGCCGCATAGTAAGCCGCCTCTTCAAGCGCCCCTTCAAGCGCCCCTTCACCTCACTGACATTGGCCAGACCTGTGCTTCTCTGCACTGAGCATCGGCGTTGCGGTCGTCTGCAACCCCGTCCAGGTACTGAGGTGGGTGTGGCCGCATATCACCATCATGGGCTGCTTCGTCTCTTTCATCGTATGGAACGGCGGCGTTGTTCTCGGTATGTCATGTCGCTTCCGCCTGTGATTGGATTCATTCTGACATTCTCAGGCGACAAGTCGAACCACGTTGCGACCATCCACCTCCCCCAGATGCTCTACATCTGGCCTTTCTTCGCCTTCTTCTCAGCGCCCCTGCTCCTCCCGTCGGTGTTGGGCCCGCTGCGAGTCGTTCGCTGGATCGCCGAGTCGTGCATGTCCGCCAAGGGTCCTGATACCGATGAGGGCGGCGTCCACAAGGAGTGCTCAGTCCCGTCCCCTCAGATGATGCAGCTCGAACCCGTTACGAGCTCACGATCGCACAGAAGTGACCGCCGCGATGACAGGCGTGGAGACTGCGCCCACGTGCAGACGCTGCGGGACCTCTTCCACCCCCGGTCCTACCTCTACACCATCTTGATACTGGCCGCTCTGGCCTGCTGGGTCGTCGTCCTCAAAAACACCATCATCCACCCGTTCACCCTCGCGGACAACCGCCACTACATGTTCTACGTCTTCCGGTACACCATTCTGGCCTCGGCACGGCGCCGCGAACTCTTCGTCTTTGCGTACCTCCTCTGCTTCCGCCTCTGCTGGGCGGCCCTCGCACCCTGCAGCCCCGGCGTCTGGTCGCAGATGAACAAGTTCTGCTCCGCCTACTCCTTCGACTACGAAGACGCGCCGCCGTACACTTGTCACCCTCTCTGGGGACGGGTGCGCACGGACGAGTCCCTCGAGAACAAGACGCGTCCGGACCTCACCAAGACGCCCGGCCAGGCACCACAGAAGGGAAAGAAGCGCAAGGGCGGCGACCGGCCCATCCTACCGGACGGCGACGAGCCGCCCCAGTCGTCGACGGTGATCCTGCTGCTCCTCACGACGACGCTCTCGCTCGTGACGGCGCCGCTCGTCGAACCCCGCTACTTCATCCTGCCGTGGGTCTTCTGGCGGCTGCTCGTGCCGGCCTGGCGCGCCCACGAGCACACCCTCGACCAAGAGGAGCCCGTCCACCGCGCCCTCGGCCTGGGCTGGCTCTTCGAGCGCGGCAGACGAGTCGACCTGCGCTTGCCGCTGGAGACAGTCTGGTTCATCGCCATCAACGCGGTGACCATGGCCATCTTCCTGCTGAAGCCGTACGTCTGGAGGGCCGAGGACGGCACCGTCCTCGACGGCGGCCGGCTGCAGCGGTTCATGTGGTAGGTGGCTCGCTTCAAAGGATAATGAGCGCGGCATCAGGGGACGGGCCACTAGAACAGCCAGGCCATTCGTAATGCAATACAGACACGGTCTGTTTTCTCATGTTGTGCTTTTGATTCCGTGACAGAACGCCGCCGCGCAGTGCGCCAGCACGATCGTCTAAAAAGTAGTCATATACCTGACAGTGCAGCCCAGGTTGATCCCATGCCCCGTGCCATCCGTTGCAGCCAGCCCAAACGCCATTCCCGTAGACCCCGCATCCTATGTACGTCCTGCAGCTCAAGAGGCCGACTTGTCATCCGTCATGTGTACCCGAATCATCATTCCAAAATCGTGAAGTGAGGCCCCGTCCGACCCTCACAAGCTCAGCCGATCCAGGCTCAGCCCGTCGTTGCTCCGCACGCGCCGCACGACACCCATCTTGAAGAAGCGCTCCTCGCCGCCCGCCGTCCGCCCGCCGACGTACCACTTGTCGGCGCCGAGCACGTCGCGGAACCCCTCGCTCGAGGAGTCGCTGCCACGGCGCCGGCCGGGCGACGAGCCGGGGATGGGCACGCCGTGGGGCTGGCCGTGACCGTGGCCGTGCGTGTGCGGACCGCCGCCGCGCGGGGAGTGCAGGGGCAGCTGGTTGACGACGCTGCCGGTGGCGGAGGCGGCGTGGGCGTGGGCGCTGGAGGAGATGGCGCGGGGATTTGATGAGGAGGAGGACGAGGCGGCGGCGGCGGCGGAGGACGACGCCGTCTGTGTTGTGTGCTTGTTGGGCTGCTGGGAGATGGTCGTCGACGGGGGCGGCGTCTGGCGGAAGGAGGCGAAGAAGGTGGAGAGGAAGAAGGGGCGTTGGGAGGGCATGTTGGTGTTCGGCATTTTGGATTGCGGCTGAGCCGAGGGTGTTGTTGAAGGCGAGGGAGTCGTCGATCTGGGACCCCTTGGTGGTGGCAGCGCGCAGGGTCTATACTGCGGCTGTCTCCCGAGGATCGGCTGGGTTCGACTGCGGTGCTGTGGGAGCCGAATCGGTCGAGTTGATGATGGGTCGCGCGATCACCGAGGCTTCCTGATTCTTCCGCTGGTGAGTGCTTTCTGCTCGTGTCGTCCTTCTGTCGAAACGAGGACTCGAATGTAGAGGCGGCTGGATGGAGGGGTCGAGGTCGGGAGGGGAGAATCGGCGATGGGTCCAGCACGAGTCGATGGCGGGGAGTCGGCGTCCTAAAATCCTGACGTCGAGGGGCTCTTTCCTTCTGCTGCGGCTGCTGCTGCGAGGACGGCTGCCACTCCTCGCTACCTGGGCCGTGCCTTCCAGGTTTCCGGTCATGGCCGTGGGCGCCAGGCTCCGCCGGGGTGGACCTTCCGGCTGTTGTCGGCCAATCTCGGGTGCGAAACTGGGAGCCATGGGGGTGTGAGCGGGGCCCCAGTGTGTAATCCTGGGCATCTCATTCGTCCGTGCGTCCACGCTTGGGGGTGTTCTTGACTGTGACAAGACCGGCCAACACCCGACCGCCTGCCTTACCCCAGCAAGCCTAGGTAGGTACCTAGCTGGAGGTGCCTGCCAGAGGCATCCCAGCTCCCGCTCGCAAGCTTTGGACTGGAGTCAGAACTACGACCCGAGAACCACCACGGAAGCCTATTACTTGAAGGCTGCATTGGCGCCTTGGTTTGTTGTGTCAGTGATCAGTCGGGGATGGGATGAGCGTCCGCAACCCCTCCTTTTGAACAACTGCTCCTCGCCCAGCACACCATCCAGGCTCGTCACAACCACCACCGAATCTCGATGATCTGATATCCCGCAGTGACCCAACCGACAGGCGGCGCTGCAAAGGAGCTTGGTGCCTCAGGGAAGCTGCGCAGCTGGGATAGGCGCCGCTTCTGCCGAGGGCTTGCCGTTCGCAGTGGTTGGCCCGACCTGCACCAGACTACTTGCTGCACCTGCATGATGGGGACCGTCGCAGCAGAAAGGGCTAACGCCTCGCGGCACAGCTACACTTGTCACAGATTGCGCGAGACGTGCGCTCGTCGAGAACGTTGCTCGGTGGGGAATCATCTGTCGCGATGGCTCGGGCATTCAGATCCACGGCACGTCGGTTGAGCGAGCGGGGGTTCAGTCTCTATCGCCAGGCTTGGTTGTCGGCCGTTCTCTGCCAACACAACGTCGAGACATTCGTCCTCCAGGTGTTAGCACACCAGCATCGCACCAACATCGAGAACCGAACACATCGATCATCGTATGACCATCAGCACTATCGATCTTGGCTGCCCAGGTCCCTCGGGAGTCTTTGGACTGCCTTCCCCGCATCCAGCCTGCTTCCCACCCGAGTCATTCAGCAACCCTCTCGTCCGGCCTCGTTCCTGTTGCCGCCGTCCGGTTAGCCTGCGGGGAAGCGAGGTTGGCAGCCACCGGGCAATGCTAGTCCAAGTCGCCCGCCGGTGTTGGCCTGCGGAGGATGGCCGGAAGCCTGAGCTCTGGTCGAGGGTTAACAAGACCTAGAGACAGCGTGCCATGCGTTGTTGCCAGTCCGGGAAGTCGTAGGCACATCATATATCATGCTGCATGTCTGTCAGTTGTCGTTGGGCAATATAGGCCTCATGCCTCATGCCTCATGCAATTACCGTGGTTGCCAGATAACATCATCAGCTCGCCCTACCGCCCGTCTCTGGAGTAGGCATGCAGTAGAAGACAATGGTAAAGGCTCCCGATCTACGCATCGAAATGTCAACTACTCATTGCAGAACCTCGCAAACCGAAACCCCCCGCCAGAAGTTGTCTTGCCGGCATCGTGTCTCGGGTGTCTTGCCGCATCGTGTTTGCCCCGGAGAACCGCTCAGCCCTGCGTTATCTAATCTGATTGGCACCGGCTGAACAACTCCCGCGGCAATCCCCCACCTCCAGGGGGCCTTCAGCGCTTGAGGCCGCTATTCTCGAATCTTCCAGCGGACCCCCCGTCGCTTAGAAATGTCCCGGCGGGTCGGAGTGCCGGCGCTGCTCGCGCGACCACCACGTCGTCGACTTGCTCGACGACGCACAACGGTCGCCAGCACGCCCGAATGGCCGCCTCGACACTCATCTTCGCGTGACGCGTGCATTCTGCACCTCTGCACACCCGCCTCTCGCGACATCTCTGCGACCTGCCACGTTGCCCGCCCGAGCATCGCCCCGCACCGGACACCTCGACGTCCCCGCCCGCGCATCCGAACGAGCCGCAGCACTTCCGAGACACGCATCCGGGCACCGACGACCAACCGCCAGCTTTCTTTTTCTGACCGCCGAGACCCCTGAGCCCCGAGACTCGTGAGCCCGAGACACCTCAAGATGTCGGAATCAAGAGCCATCCAGCTCAAGGAGGAGGGCAACCGCTTCTTCCAAAAGGGCGATTACATCAATGCCGAGGGATGCTACTCCAAGGGGTATGTCCGACTCCAGGCTCCCCTCTCAAACCCCTCCTGACACCCCCCAGCATCATCGCCGACCCTAAGAACCAGGCCCTCTACACCAACCGCGCCATGGCTCGCCTCAAGCTCAGCTACTGGGACGCCGTCGTCGCCGACTGCCAGGACGCCCTCGCCCTCAACCCCGCCAGTATGAAGGCCTCTTACTACCTCGCCCAGGCCCTCGTCTCCCTCCACGACTTTGACGGCGCTATCACCGCCGCCATGCGCGCCCATGCCGCCTGCATCGAGACCGGCGACAGGTCCCTCGCCGCCGTCACCGCCCTCGTGCTCCGCTGCAAGAAGGAGAGGTGGGAGCAGAGCGAGAAGAGGCGCGTCCGGGAGGACCAGTACCTGGAGACCGACACGATCGACCTGATGGCGCGCGAGAAGGAGCGCGCCCTGGCCGCCACCGAGAGCGAGAGCGAGAAGGGCGACGTCACCGCCGAGTGGGACGCCAAGATCCACGACGTCAGGCGCGTCTTCGAGACGGCTAGAGCCAAGAACGAGCAGCGCCGCGAGGTCCCGGACTGGCTCATCGACGACATCACCTTCAACGTCTTTGTTGATCCCTGGGTCGTGAGTGTCCCCCTCCCCATGTGCTGTTCCGATCCGCGACTGACGCCGTGCAGACCAAGACGGGCAAGTCCTACGAGAGAGCTTCCATCATGGAGCACCTGCGCCGCCATCCCAGCGATCCTCTGACGCGGGAGCCCCTGCTGGCCGCCGAGCTTCGTCCGAATCTCGCGCTCAGACAGGCGGCTGAGGAGTTCCTCGACGCGAACGGCTGGGCCGCCGACTGGTGATGGAGGCCTGGTGGAGACTGAGGGAGGGAGAGTGGATGAAGGAAGAGCATCATTAGAATGAGCAGAATGTTTCGAGCGGTTCTTTGCGGCAAAGCCCGATTCAGCATAGCATGGCGTGGCGTTTAGGTTTATGGTTAGGGTCGGATGGGGAAAAGGAGGAGGACAGCGCGGGCCTTGACAGCAAGTTTGTGTGATGCCATGAATGCCATCATCTTTCGCCCAAGCACAGGTCGAGGTCTTGTCTGGCCGCGTCCCTACATGTGCCCCTTGTTCTGCTCCCTTGGCTTTTACACTTTTGAGACCCCAGTGTGGAACAACAGAGGAAGCGGTACGCTGCTGAAGGCATCATCAGTCGCAATCGAGGTATTGCACATCCATTACCTTGGTGCAGACGCAAACGGTACACCATCTGCAATTAGGCTTCAGCGGGCGGGCATCGCCAGTGCATGGGTGGTATTTGATACTTGGCCACAGGTCTCACGATCTGAGTAATGTGTGAGAAAGGTGTTTGCGATGGTGGAGGCATGCCCAGCGAGCTCAGCGGTTTCGTCTTTAATTCCTTCATCAATGATGATCTAAGTACTTGATATTTTTGACTACCTTAACCTTTCAGGCACAGGTCAGCGGAAGTTCAAGGATCACCGAGTACTATCTTGATGCTGCTTTCCCTCCTCAACATGGTCCACATCTGACACACCATGACTCTGCATTGAAGCAGATCATATTTAACGGTTTTCATCTATGAAGCAATTATTCGAAAGGCATACATCATAAACGAGACGCCATAGTGCAGGGAAATTCGGGCATGTTTTCTTCATCTGTGTTGTCGCCGCTAAATCTCTTTACGATGCGACCCCTTGAACTGCGCTTCAAGTGACTTATAGGTTCAATGGGCGCGCCACATGGGATATGTTTTACAGCACGGAAGTCTTCAAAACGGAGGGAGGCCGTCCGTCAGTGTACAATTTGAAGAAACTCACGATTCAAGACCGTTAGTGGAATCCTCCACCCTGGGATCGGCACGTTTCCTCAAGTTGGCGTTCGGGCTTGGGTTTCTTATCCAAAGGATGCCAACAGGCTTAAACTTGCAGTCCAGAATAGCACCTCCAGAATCACTAGCCTGGGAAACCCTTTTGTTCCTTGATCTAACCCCCCAAATGCCTGGATATCTTAGGAAGGTACCTGTCTACCTCCTTGGCACCCGAGGCAGGCACGTAAAAAGAGAATAGCCAGGTCGAACAATAGCTTACAGTGTATTGTTGGCACTGTAAGCCTCACGCCAGGCAGCCGCTTGAGTATCTATACCCTCCCAAGTTTCGTCCCAGAACTCTCTCCTGTTCTCTTCTTCTCCAGGTCCATCCTCCGAGTTTGAATTGCCAGCCAGTTCTTGAGAATCGCGCATCCTTGTGATAGCTTCGATCAACTCTCTCTAGATACCTCCTTCTCTTCTTTGAGTGATCAGGAGGATAAGCTTTATCGTCTTGTGCCCTCGCCGATTCGTTGGTTGAAACCAGATTGTTACGGCGTCTGGCATCTTTCTCTGGCTGACTCGCGTCTTCCATTTGAAGCCAACGGAAAAGCGTGTGGTCGCAGTCTTTAAGGCTGTCGACCTGGTTGTTTAGGAATTAGAAGTACCTATCCTCCTTCTGGGAGAGCGACTGTTGTGGGTTGAATTCAGGCTGCTCTTGCGTCTGTTATCTTTCTGTGGTTGACTCGCGTCTTCCATTTGAAGCCCCTTCAGTCGTTTCTTCCAGTTGATGGTTGGGACAAATCCCTTCCATCATTATCATTATTATCATCATCGTCGTCGTCGTCGTCGTCATCATCACCATGACCACGCCTGACAATACTCCCACCGAGCCCGTCAAGCCTACAAAGAAAGCCATGTCTGATTTCAGGACCAAGTTCGAGCCGTGTGCTCTCTTTACCGGGAACACGAAGAGCCCCGTCATTGCCTGCAACCAGGCGATGGGCGGCATATGCAAGATTTCCGCCACATTAGTCTCGAGTCGATACCGGGACACTACACCCTGGGTTGGCATCCGTCTTCAATTCGCCCTCGGCCCAGGGCAGACCGATAACGAAGATGCGGGCTTTGGCGTCCGTCATAATCCGTCAGCAGACCGGCAAAGTGTTCACAAAGCTGGTGTGTTTTCTGACGACCACGCCGTCGACATCAGGATGCAACACGGTCAATACACCTGGTCTGTCGAGCAGGCCCCGTCCGATGTCGTCGCTCGCTTCTCCGGGATTGCGTCCAAGGTGACCGAAAAGGACATGGCCGTCCTCACGCTCCGTCTCGTCAGTGGTGCAAACAGCACAATAACGGGTTTCGGCATACCGTACGCCAACGTCTCGGACCCAGAGCTCGAACAATGGGTCAATTTCGACAAACCCATCGTCGATGGCATCTCTCTTCTACAACTAGTTCAGCTTCGCGAGTTCACCGTTCTCGTTGCCAAAGCTCCTAGCCATGTTATCGAGTGTGTAAAGGAGGAAAAGCTGCCCCCCCCATTCGCTCTTCCTTACGGCGACGAGCACTCGTACGATCCATACAGATACGAGGTGCAACAGGTCGAGTGCAAGGGCAACAAACAGTTCCTGCCATCGTACAGGTCAGTCCATCTCACAAACCACTTGGTTCCTTACATTAACTGACGTGATATAGTCATGATACCGACAATGATCATCTGGCTGTTGTCTCGCAGGCCGAAGTCCAGGACATCTACTGGCTCGAGCAAGAGGTCATCGCTCTCCGGAAGGACAAAGTCCCAGTCTACTTCATCCCTCACGATCTTGATGCCCCCCTCGAAGATGTCAGGAGGTTCTACGTCGTTATGCCGCGCGACAAGGCTTTCTGGACGAAGTACATAGAAGCTTGGCGCAGGCTCAGTAAAGACAAGGATCTCCAGATATGCCTTTATGACTTCAAGACCGACGAGCTCGCCTCAGGCATCTGGTAAGTCTCTGAGCTGAATCTTGTTTTCTTCTTCTTTTTCTCACAATTACTAATGCAAATCAGGAACTGCAAATTGGTCTCGCATCCGAACACGAGGGAAGAGCTCGCAACTCTCCATCCTACCACCGATGACGAGCTCGTTTTTGAAGCCTTCCGTCCACACTCCGACAACCTCGCCAGTGGGGCTCAGTACCAGGTCAAGGCTTTCGCCAATCGACCGGAGGCTGAGAAAATGAAGCAGCAAGGAGACGAGCACTAGAACTGCGCCTCCCTGAGCTTCGGCTCAAAATTGAGGGACTGCGAGCGCAAGGTCAATGCTGTCAACTTCTTCCACCCTGAAGCGAAACCCACCAATGCCCAAGCTCTGGGCCTGGAGGAGAATCTCGACTTGGCCGATGTTCCTTACATTGTTCGCGACCGCATGGACCTTCATCGTGCTTTGCTACGAGGCAATGGCTTCTTCGACTGGATGGTAAAGCATGCCGACAACGATGGCAGAGTTCCAGTCAGCTCGGCGGCCAATAACCAGGAAGCCACTGGCCGCACAAAAGTCTCGACACGTCGTCAACTCCCTGTGGTCAACTTCTTGAACATCGAGAACAGGCAATATATCGATGCCTTGCTCGAAGAGGTACTGCCTCAGGATCGCGATCGGTACCGTCGTTACTTGAGTAAATGTGCTCTAGGTGTCGGCATTGTGACAGCTGTAAGTCTTGCATGGTATGTTTTGGTCTTGACGAAAATCATCTAATAGATCTGCAGGGTCCTGGCTTCGGAAAAACCACAAGTGCCGCCATCGCCGCCCTCTCCATGCAGGCCAGCCTCGGCAAGATCCTCGTCTCGGCGCCAACTAACGTTGCTGTTGGCAACTTTGCGGACCGCATTGATCGCATCAGCATGAGCGTGGTTGACCGATACAACAAGGACAAAACGGCGAAAGACCCTACTCGCGCGCGCCACAGGCTTGTCGTCCGCAGCTTCGGCTTAGACACAGAGATTTCCGCGTTCAAGACTCTACTCAAGAAACCGGCCGATGGTGGAATTTCTGCAGCCGGCAACGGAAACTGGCGCCTGCACTTGTCTTTGGCGTACTGGGTCTTCTCGTTGCTTGGTAATGGTTCATACGTTGCGGGCACTCGTGCAACACATCCCGACGAGAATGAAGCCCTCGCTGAGATCAGACAACACTTCCGCGAGCAGTCAGAATACGAAACCCTCCGTGCCCTTCTCGATGGCGGTATGACGTACCAGCAGTACCAGAGCAGCGGCACAGTCAAGGATGCCAAGATCGCCGCATTGATGATGGCGGTTCTCGCGCGAGCCGACATAATGTGCACCACTCCGGCGGCCACCGAAAACTGCGAGCAGTTTAAGGCGTGGAAGAATAGTCAGGCCAAGGGCATCGCTATTGACGAAGCAGCCAACATGCACCGGGCCGACCTCGACTGCGTCTGGGGCAACACATTGCTCCCTGCTTTCCTGATCGGCGACCCGAAGCAACTCCCGCCGTGAGTTTCTCCTATTTATTGCGTTCTTCCTTGATATTTTTAGGGTCCAGCATTCTAACTGCCTCACAGGACCGTCATGACCAAGGAACTTGCCGATCAGGACGGCAACTACTTTAACCGCCTGGTCTGGGACGGTGGCATCTCGGCACTCGGGTTCCTTCAAGCCTCGGGCATTCCAGTGTTCCGCCTCAAGTGCCAACTCCGTATGGGTAGAGGCTTGTTTGATATCATCGCCAAGGAAGTATACCCCGATGTGCCGTTCACGTATGGAGAATGCTGCGACGTCAGCCTTCCCGCGTTCTCGACTGGCCGCCTTCTGGAAACCTTCGTCCGCCAAAAGTACCCCAAGCTTGCTCCGCCTCCCAATGACACCCTCAGCCCCATCTTTGTCAACTGCGCTGGGTCCCGGGTCTATACAAATGCTCGTTCTGGGTCCAGAAAATGCTTCGATCAAGTCAAGATCGCTCTGGACTTCGCAGTTGACTTCATCAAGGAAGGGCATGGGAGAGCGGAGGACATTGTCGTACTCAGCCCATATGCCGCCAACATCGAGGTCATCGCCGCCATGCGCAAGAAGCAGCCGGAATACACAGCCACGCTTCTCAACATGTCCGAGTCGTCAACGGTCGACGGATACCAAGGCCGGGAAAACGATATAGTTATTGTCGTCATGGGTACCAGCAAGGCCACCGGTCCTTTATTCACGTCAAACGAAAATCGGTTGAATGTCATGCTAACGCGTCAACGCTGCGGGCTGGTGATTGTGGGGGATATGGAGGCCGTTGGATCTCTGAAGAAGGGAACGAAAAACGAGCCTGTGAAAACCTGGGATGCTGAGGGTAATTTGAATGTAACAAGGGCTACAGCCCTCAGGAATGTTTACAGGACGTTGAAGGAAAGGGGAAGGGTGGTTGATGTCAAGGTCGCACGCAAGAAATAGATGACTGGACAAATGCAATTGACGGTAAAGTTGTCCAATCCTCCAGTATATTCGGGTTTCCATGATTGTCGTGCAACTTGCCATTCATTCCCCTAATTCCAGACTCTATTTCCAGTCAGCTTCCCAGCCGTTGGCCAACTCGGTGATTCGTTGCGCCGTCCCATTCAACAATTCTGGACAAGACTTTTGGTTGTGGTGACGAATCTCAGAATGCCTTACTATACATACATCGCATATGTGCGTAGCTATTCAACATCATGAAAACCCCTAGTTTCCAGAGTGGCAGGCTATTTGCGAGCTGGTGTCAATGTAGTAAGTCGGGACGAGACATGCAAATAGTATGATTCAACGGCAGGGTGGAGGTTCTCTAGGTTGTTGCCGACATGGAATCAACTTGAACATTCTACCCGGTACAGTAATCCAGCAAACTAGTTAGAACCCCTTATATCAATTTTGCTACCATTCATGACTTAGAGCCGGCAGACCCTCAAGCAGGAGCTGTTTGTTGAGCTGCTCTGTTGTGTTTTGCCAAAGACCAGCAACCTGATCTATGTCACGAACAACCGGGTTTGGCGTCCCTACTTTACCAACTGGCACGAGGAACTTGCCCTTAGACTCAGGACTGCCCCGAACTTCCTTCGCAGTGGCAGCAAAAAGAGGATTCGCAGCTCCTTGCTCTGCTGTCAAAAAGCTGAGACGAGCAACTGCTCTAAGAGCAGGGCCATTGATTGACATAACACCTTCAGTATTGACCTCACCTGGGTGCACAGATAGTGAGAGAATGGACGACTTCCTGGCCTCCAGCCGGCGTTGCAGTTCCTGTGCAAAGATGACAACTCCGGCCTTGGACACCGCGTAGCGGATCATGTCAAAGCCCATGATAAACTTCATGAACAAACGCCAGGACAGCGGCCATGATCTGACCGGCTCTGAAAGCAAGGAGGAGGAATTAAAACGGAAGGCAAAGCTGCTCGGTAGCATGCTGGCGTGAGCAATAGAACTAATGCTGACAATCCGGACGTCGGAATCCTTTTCCTTCGAGGCCTGCTCCAGCAGAGGCAGAAGACGGTTGACAAGAAGAAACGGACCAGCAACGCTTTACGAAGAAAACTTGTCAGAAGATGGATGACAATTCTGCTACAGGGACGATACGTACTTGATGGCCATGTGCTGCTCCCATCGTCCAGCCACGAGCTCGGTCGAGGGTGTGCTGGCCGAAGCATTGTTGACTGTGACAACGAGAACGCACGTTAGAACCGAAAGCACGAGCAATCACCCAGACCTACTGAGAATATCGATTCTGCTGGTCTTGGTCTTGAGTTCGTCGGCGAATTCTGTGATGTTTTTGAGATCTGCTAGATCTAGCGGAAGCCACTCGACGTTGGCATCAGCATGGGCCCCCGGGTAATCGGCCTTTAGCTTGTCCTGTGCTTTCCGAGCGCTCGACATGGACCGTGACGTCGAGAACACCCTGGCTCCACGACTTGAGAGAAGTCTGACAGTCTGTAGACCAATTCCTGAACTAGGAACGGCTGCTGTTAACACTGGGGTTTGAATGATACTCATACATGACGGTGCTGGACTTACCTTGCACCTGTGACGACAGCGACCTTTCCCCGGAGGTCAGGCATGTCTGTTAGAGGGTCCCACTGTTTTCCCATGATGGTCAAAGGCAAAGTGTGGTTTGTGGTAATTTAAATGATGAACTCAGGATTTCGACGTGTATGTTGTCGTGTTTGAAGTGAGGGATACAACAAGAGCTATCACAAAGGATTTCGAGGCGTAGCTTCTTCCTTTTGTAATGAAAATGAGAGAGCGGACTTCGGCGGACTTCAGCGGAGTGATGTAGTAAATTTTGAGCATGGTTGGATCTAGTCCATGCATGTTAATTACCCCGTATGTCTTCCATTGACCCAAATAGTCCGAGAGCATTACAGGTGGAAAAGATGCATGAGTACATACCAGCACGTGCTTCTCACGGTATCTGCCGTACATAACACAGCCTCAATCACACCTCAATCAAACCGGACCCTTGAGGGATTCCGAGCTACCGGCGAACCGAAACCGAGACAACTGTGAAGCTGGCGCGAGCCGTCGCACAAACACGTGTTCAGCTTCGTCGATGCTCAAAGGCAATGATGTGCGCAAGCCACCAGGCAATCTCCGCTGCCAGTGCCGAAGGCTGACTCAACTGGCGGCACTTGATGGGGCCTTTTTGCTTCCGGACCCGAGTAGATCAGACGTCACGCGATGGCATGATGTTTGGCACAAAGCAGCAGTAACATCATGTCTTTGGACATATGAGTAGGCAAATGGGCATCTCATGCTTGACCTCCTAGAAGGTGGTTTCAATTCCTTGCCTCGTTCATCACGAAGCGCATACAGTATCACACGCTCGCGGTGATAAGCTACACTCAGCTACTGCACGCATCGGAAGCTGATTGATTCCGGTGCCATACCTGGACTGACACATGTCGGTTTGTACCTGACACAGCATGAATAAGATCAATTATGACGTGGTCAAGCAAAGGGCGTGAATGACTTCGTGTAACCGTTCCAAAAAGCCTGAATACATAATGCGCGTTACTCTGGCCGCCCATGAAACCCAATTCATCAGTTCAATACAACCGCCACGGCATCACAAAGGAAGACAGCCATGTCATCTAACAACAGAATCGCAGTATACGGTCACCGCGGCTGGGCTAGCTCCGTCATTGTCAAGGCTCTAGCTTCAACGGATGCGCTGGCCAAAGTGCTCTATCGCCCCGGATCCGACATCAGTGGCCTTCCGGCCAACATCGCCAGAGTGGAGGTAGACCTGAACGATCAAAATGCCCTCATTGCTGCTTTGCAGGACATCGATATTGTTATGTAAGTCGTTCATTCAGACAGATTGACATCCTATGATAAATATCCTGACCGATTATGCCTAGTTCTCTTGTCGGACACGAAGGCGTCCAAAGCCAGCATGCTTTCGTCAAGGCTATTCCAGCCACAGATGTGAAGCTATTCGTACCTTCCGATCTTGCCGCCCGCTATGATGAACAAGGTCTCAGAATTCCCGTGAACGTGACGAAACATGCCGTCGAAGAGGCGGCCAAGGCAGCAGGCATACCAGTGACTGTGCTGCTGCCGGGCAACTTTGCCGAGTTCGCCCTGAACACACTGTGAGAGCCTGTTGAAGTGACACCGGGGAAGCCCAGCTGATCAGACATTTTCAGGGGCGTGGGAGTTGACAAGGAAGGGAACCGAATCATTTTTACTGGCAACAGCGAGCAAGAGCCGATCAATCTCTGGTCAGTAAAACCAGCGTGCCCTCGCAGATTACCCTTCGCTTCTGGCCTCTTTCTGACCATCTCTTAGCACAAGAGAATATGTGGCTGCAGCCTACGCCGAGATCTTTGCAAAAAGGCCATTGAAGCAGATTCAGAACAGACAGATCGGCCTCGCGGAGCTAAAACCGACCGGAGCTGAGATCGCAGCTGCCTTGAAGGAGCTGCATGGCAATCAGCCGACAACCTTTGCGCATTCGATGGAAAAGGTCGACGCCGAGGTTGAGGGCGACATCAGCGCGGGCAGGCCGGCGGCACTGTCGTGGTACTGCCGCAAGAGATGGGGATCGGGCCAAGCGCGGACAGTTGGCACGGACGATGTCTGGGAAGTTGGTGGCTATCGCAAAGCGAGCCTCGCCAGTTTGATCGTCGACGGGAAATTAGCTGCGTATCGAGAACTTCCGCCGCCGATCGTCGAGGTTCTTGATAGTACATTCCAGTAAGGGGTAATCGCTCGACTCAAAATGAGAAGGCGCAGGCAAAAGTTGTCGGTAGATGAAATACCTTGGCATCGCTATCAGGCCCCTGACCAAAGACATTTATCTCGTTTTTGAGAGCCAAAGGCCGAAAAGATCTCATTTTGAGCATCCCGTATCGTGTCGTCTGTGGCCCCGTCATGAACAGTGATGTAGACTGATCGAACATATCGACCAGCAGTGTCTCGCAACTCTCGATCAAGAGCGATCATGGCGTTGCTGGCGCTGTCGAAGCAGGAACTAGGTTCTGGCAATAATTGTTGGTTGAATTTACCAATCTCAGCTAGCCACTGTTCAACAGTGTAGTCAAGGAACCGTCGATCGAGGATCTCGCAGTGCCATGTTGGTCTTCCGGTGCGAGTTCCCACTGAAAGCAAGATGGGTATCACTTCCTTCTTGTACTTGACACGTAGGATCAGAATGTTGAACTGGCTCTTCAAAGGGCTTCGAAAGCCAACAACGCTGTAAACAGGCATTGAAGTATGAGAGAACGGCGACTGCGGGTACTGGGGCACCAGGCAGTCAACGCCGAGGGATAGCTCGCTACCCTTGGAACCAGGGGCCATGACTGTGATGTGGAAGCCGACCTCAAAGCGTGGTCGAAACGGCAAGAGGCTGAGACCGCCGAGATCGCGCGGCATTCTGCAAAGAATGTACAGATCCCGGACCTCAGAAACCATGGCCAGGTGGACCGGGAACGATCTACCGGGAAGAGCAACCCGACGGTAGACATTATTCTCGACTAGAAGGGGCAGACACACACGTCGTCGCTTGCCTGGATCTGTGTCTTCCGTGCTGATCACGTCCAACACCGCGCACACGCAGTGGACTGCCGTTACTACGGGGAGTGTGATACGAAGGCCGACGTTTGTGATTTGGTATGGTGCAGCGTCGTGGTATGCGGGCGCGGGTACAAAGATACCAGAGTCGAATACGGCCGGCGAAGGGGCCAGAACGGAGCACCATCCGTGAGGTACAAGATCAGCCTCCCAAGTCCAGCAGAAGATCGTCTGGTCGTCACTGTTCTTGATGATTTCCTCTTGCAGACGAAGAAACGCTTTTGACCCCTCGCCGTAGATCAAAGGCAGGTGAATATCGAAGATGCCGAGCAGGCAGTAGGCCATGTCTTCGAGCCTGGTCGTCTGGCGTTTAGCGGCCCAACTCAAGCGCGTGGATACGCTAGCGGAGAATATCTTGTGGCTCTGACCGAGGTACGTGACGTCAATTCCGGTTATGTTAGATATCTTGAATCGCAGCTCTTGTCGAGTCCCTATGTCCTGCCAGTCACGATCGAAGAAGGTAAGCTTGGGAGGGGCAAGCAGCTCCTGTAAAGTCCAGCCGCGTGTAAACCAGCGACTTGCACTAAGCTCTGCGTTCGATCCGTCCCGCGCCAGCTCGGTTGATCGAGATCTTCTATGAGTGCTCGTCTGGGAGACTGAACCAGGTGATGTCTTGCTTCCGACATCGGCCAGATAAGCATAGCACACGACAGCATTCTCATACCACGCGAACATGGAGTTGATGGCCTCTGACAGCTCAGCGCTGCTTGTCTTGTCAATGCAGTTTGTGTCGACCCAGAGATAGTCCAAGCCATCTTTCATGGCCTGAGAGCAGGCGCCGATGATCTTTCTGTAGCCTGATTTGGAATCAAGGTTAGGGCTGAGACCAAGAGTCCAGTCCTGGTATGAGATCTCATCGTCGCCCCATGTGTGGGAGAGAATGGCATATGGCGGCGTGTCACCTCCGTGGAAGTGCCTCAGCTCCTTGGTGTGGACGTTGATGAGCCTCATTGAGGGCCTTGGTGCATCCGACACGATATAGGATGATGGGCGAGATCGTTCAAAATGATGGGTGCGGCTGAGGTGAAATTCGTGGCTCTGCTTCTGTGGGCGGCTATGAGGCAGGAATGCGGAACACTGTGTGATGCCATGTCCGTCGGTTCTAGCACTGTGGCGTAGTGCCTTTGCATGCATATGGTACCCTAAACAGCTCGTGTCACAGTGTCTTCATTCGTCTGAGACTGTGTCGGCTTTGGTGTGGTATGGGGCCGGCGCTATGCCACAGCAAGGCGAGAAGACGACACAGCACGGCGAGAACCCGACCACGGGCAGCAGCGCACCAAACATGACCTCACATCCCCATTGCATCAAAAGCAACCGCTTGATTCATCATGTTACTAAATTCTCACAAAGCGCATTTCTTCCCTGACATCGTCTCTCATCCGGGCCAAATCCAAACAAGAGAAATCATCGGCAAACGAGACCGACCTCTATGCGTTGGCCTCTATTGAGCCTTCTCTTGGTTTGATGGCTGACCCGAAAAGTCACCCTCAGTCATCTTTCGCTTGCCTTCAACCGCAACCTCTTCGTCGTACTGTCCACGCTCGAGACCAACGCCCTTGTCGCTGTAACTGTCTGCGTCGTATGCGACACGTACCTCATCCAAATCATCGCCTCCAATTTCCATCCATGTCTTACTCGTGGCAGGAATGGGGGAGAAGTGGCAGAGAACCCAATACGTGCCGAATGAAACAATGAAGCCCGTGAAAAAGTTGATACGATAGACGTAGGACGCGCCGATCGGGACGGTAGCACCCACCGCCCCTGCGAATCCCACGACATTGATGAGAATGCCGGCAATGTATGCCACATACGCTCTCCAGTGGATGCCATACGTGAAGTAGTACGAGCTGCCCTTTCTCGCGCTGTACAGGTCCTCGATAATGAGGTAGCCCTTGCGCACGGCGTAGTAGTCAGAGCACATGACACCTGCGATCGAACTGAGGAATACACTGTATGCCGACAGGTATGTTGTGAACTGGTTAGAGTCCGACTGGAGAAGCATCATATTAGCTACAGAAGCATAGGTAATTCGGGACAATACGTACCAACAATGTCCATGGACACATTGCAAGACCGACGGCGGCACAGACATAGCTACGATATCCATGTCAGACTTGGTTCAACGTAATTTTTGAGAGACATTTTGTACTCACCTGCCTCGTCGGATGTTGATGTACCGAGGAAGAAGTGCCGTCATGTCCGTACCAGCAGAAATGCTGTTGGCGGCAATGTTCGTCTGTTGTTAGGCAGTCAGCCACAGATTCAGATTCTCACAGTACCTGTCACATACTCCCAGTTGAGCCAGCGCAAACGAGATGGCAAGGAAAAAAACTCCGAAACGTTCCCCGGAGTTTCCATCATCAATAAACTTTTCAAGAATGATGAGAGGATCCCAGATGGGTGCATCGTTGTAAATGACAGCCGATGCCGAGCTGACCATGATGCCGATGAAGGACGTAATGGCAAACCCGATAGGCTAACCATGTGTCAATACACAGATCTATCATTGCCAAAGCTTGATGAAAACTCACAATGGTGACCAATTGCGACCAAAGTGCGTCTTTGGGCTTAATTGCAAAGCGGCTAAAATCAGGATCGTTGACGATGAGCTGGAAACTGGTCAGCCCTTATGCGCTGCCCGGTGACTTGATGTTGAAAACCTGGGTCCACCGACCACCGGAGTCTCAAACATCTCTTTCAATCGCACTGCTTACCGTTGCGAAGTTGGCAATTGAGGACATTATTCCCGAAACAAATGCCCAAGCCCACTCGCTGCCTGTCGCCGCCGCGGGTTGTCGTATGATAGGGCCCACACCGCCGGCCTTTGCGATACTCCAAGCCATGAACGTGATTCCCGCTACAGGTACGATGTAAGACTTGACAGCAAACAGGTGGCGCAGCTTGTGAACGGGCACATAGAGGAACTGCAAAAGTCAGTTTCGCGTGCGCAGCGATGCCGGGGATGGTGGCGAAGAGCAGCGTAAGGGATGGGAGAAGCAGTATGAGACCTACCGGTAGCGAGAACAGCCAGAAGAGGAAGAATGAGACAAAATCCGCAGTCGTGGTGTCTGTGAAAGCACTGCTGGGGATTTGCTCTCGGTCCTGCAAAGCATCTGTCAGACCTTGTACGCCCCACTCGTTCCAACTTTTGGCTTGACCAGCAACGTACCCAGCTTTTCCAAATGGCTCGAATCATGACGTATACGCATCGACCCCCAAGCCATGCTTGTACACCATACTGAGGTATGTTAGCTCATGTACTCTGGGTAGAGGTTGCTGTTGCTCTTTGCAACTGAGGCCGACGATTGCTCGCAGACTTGAGATTTCAATCTAGAGCACAACCAAAATTAAGAAAGTGGTTTGCTTACCCAGACACACGCTAAAAGAAAAAACACGAGTTAGCTAGATCAATACGAGGCAATGAGATGGCGTGAGGCCGTGTTATCGGCACTGACAACCGTTCTCACTACAAGCCTCCAGCAGCAGTTTCTCCACGCTTGAGTATCTGCCGGCCGATAACCTGTGGCAAAGACTTACCCATAGCTGTTCTATTGAATATAACCTTGTAAAGAGGTTAGTTATGACTAAACCATAGTGCCAGGGTTAACTTACCCACAGCGCACCCCATATTCCGAAGGAACTTCGAGAAACCACGGGAAAGCCGATGTGATAGACGGCTCCAATGCGTCCTATGAGGCAGACGAAGACAGCAGCAACCGTATAACCGAGCCAAATGCACACCCAGCTTTGCCACCATGACAATCCGCTGACGACCATCGATGAAGCAATCATCCACGAGTTCACGTTGAAACTGTCCGCTACCCAGAAGGCAACAAAGTTCCAGGGACCCCAGACCCTCCTGGCCTTCTCTACGGGCTTCAGATCATGGTTGATGAGCTGGGGGCGGATTAGCGATTGTGTGTTACGAGTTATACCCGGTGTCACTATAAGCCCTTCTGGGGCCAGTCCGTGACATTGTGTATGTTTTGAAGGGGCAGATCACGTGAGCTTACCATGAGCTGACCTGTAGAAAGACCTGATTCTGTCTCACTGACGGCCAGTTTGTTGGCCCAGTACTTGGCCTTCGATCCGTGAACCCGCTCTCTCACTTGTGGCTCCGTGGTGGTCTCCATCGTGAGACTTCAAGTTTGCCGTTTCTCAGGCGGAGAAAAGCTGGGGCAGCTGTGGCAGTTCGTCCAATCGGAGTGGAGCTTGACGTCCTTATCAGGAGAAGTCGGAGCGGGTGCCGCGTAGTCTTTGGAAGCTTCCACAAGGATGTCTTGCGTAGTAGGTATGATGGAATGCGCACGTGTGCCGGCGAGGTATTGTCGGCGTATGTCGAGCTGGGCAACAAGACAATCAGGCAAACGAAGAGGGTGTTGCGACCGGCTGCCGAATATGGTGGTGCTGGCTGGGGGCTGCTCGGTGGATCACCAGACGTTCGCGAAGTCGTATTGACAGAAGTCCTTTTGCCGCGGCGATTAAAGAAAACAGAGTCGAAGGGGTCTAGGAAGGGGGTGAGACATGAGGAGATATTTATCGTAGCCACGACCCTACTCCTAGGCACACTGCTACCTGGTACTATCTCCATGACCTGACGGGATCAGCAAGACACTGCGGCCTCGCAGCAAGCATTACCTACCTAGCTCGTCATGGGCATAGCTCCAGTGGGCCATCTGCTATCGGGTCCCCCACATGACTCCAGGTCCTCCCAGCGATCCCTGTCACTGAGAATAAGGTTGAGATCAGATACCGTCAGGACTATGCCTCCCGCGCAGCCAGAATGCGCCGCCGGCGAGACACCTCGACACCACCACGCGACAAGGGGGGCCTAAGCTCATGTCGGTGAGCCCGTGTCTACTGCACGACCAAGTCGACGCACTTGCTCAGCCGAGGACACGCCTGAGCCGGCCTTTGCGAGGTGCGCCACGCCAGCTTTGCGACTGGGTAGGATCAGAGCCAAGGGGTCGCAACAAGCTTCCGGGGGCGCCATTGGCTCAACCGGCTGGCATCTTATCGCTGTTCTCGTCCCCTACTGCTACACGGGTGCTTCCAAGTCAGTCCGCTAGGCGACCATGCAGGGAGCTTATCATGGCACCCCGACTGAGGGCCGGCGACCCCATTACTCGATCTCATCGAGTCAAATTCAGTGATAGGTCTGACGACACGCCGCAGATTGATCGTCGCTCGTCCAATCACGTTGCCATTGAGCAACTCCACGGATCCTGTACCCTGGGCCGCCCCAGCTCCATTGGGAACGTGTCAGGCGATTGATGATGGCTTGGCGAATATTCCCCCCTCGCTGGTCATCCTCGTCTCGTACCATGATCCCCCAAAGAAGGCTTGTTCTCGCCATGTGAATGTGGCACGAAGCTTTCCAACTCGGCCGCGTGCAGATAAGACACGAACCCCAGCTGATCCTTTGACCCTGGCTGGGCCACTCTCTGGTCGGCTCGGCACTTGGCCGGCGCAGCGCTATCTCGAGCTCCCTGAAGTCCCCCAGCTTTTGCCAGCCCGGCATTCGACTCGGGGCAGACCCCCATTACTGGAAGCAGTCGGTTCTGGAGAGAAACTCCGTGGAGCGACACCGACATCGCTCGATCGACTATGGACCTGCGCGCGGTCAACATCATTTTGCGCTGGAACTCTTACAATGCTAGTAGCCACTGGACTGCTCCCTAGCGATCATCGCTCTGCAGGACCCTGAGATCTTGTCGAATGCTTGTTCACCACCGCTTCATGGCTACAGTATTGGGTTCTGGGCGAATTCCAAAAGGCCTGGGTCTCGCGTGAATTTGACCGAAGAACGCACGCTAGGGCTTAACAAGCTTAGGGGCCGAAGGTTGATGGCGAAGGGGGACACCCCGCTTATCGCTCCCACGTTTGACTCGATGAGATCGAGTAACAGCTCGGAGTTTTGCTGGCTTCGGTTGGCAGCATCTCCGGGGCGGCTGGCTCGCCCGGGTCAACGGCAAACTGCGACTCGGGGACGCTACTCATGACCTGCATGCCATTCGTATCTGGTGGGCGACCTTGCCTATCTCGTCTGCTCGCCCTGCGGGGTAGCCCAGGTCTCTGGCCGACGGCCGGGTCTTGAGGTCGTGATCGACAGGGCATTCGAGAAAGTCTTGTCCCGACACCAAGGGTTCTTTGGTCGTTCGACGCCCGCAAGTCAAATGATGCCATTTCAGATATCGTCTGCGACGCTAGGCATACGACCATGCGACGGCCTGTTCATTTCTGATTCCAAAGTTCGTCATGATTCATCGTGAACAGCAGCGGTCACCCGAACAATCCCGATTTGATACTCCGCGCTACACTTGTAAGATTTCGGCTTCGTGCTCGTCGATTGTGCTTCTTGAAATTCATGCTTCATTTTTGGGTAGTGCTCATGTATAAGTCAGTGGCCCATTCACAAGGAGTCTACCTACGTCCTAGTCCTGACTTACGAGGCTCTCACCAAAAGCAAAGGAGACCATCTAGGGGATACAAAACGGCGTAGAGTGTAGACAATATTGAATTCTCTTGGCTATTAAACTGCATGCAGTCTAAAGATATGCTGTATTCCGTAGTCCATCTCAGGCATAGTCAAAAGATTCATGTTCAGAAAGAGAAAAGAGAGTCTCCATCCTCTAGCCAGCGGAACACCATGCCTCACGCGCGTTACAAAAGCCTAACATGGTCAAGTCATAGTACACCTTCAAGGGCATAAACCATGATTATTCAACTCATCGAGTACAGGTGTCCATTTTGCAGTTATTTTAACAATGTCATGACCTGCTCACCCGTTTAGAATGTAAGCAACATCCCTTCTGCAGACCCCGAGTCAAAAGCAATGTCACACCGAATCACTAGAATTTTCATTTTTCAAGGAATGCCATGTTAACCGATTTACGCAGCAAGCAGGCTTGGGTTGATTCTCTGACATGACCAATGAACATGAATTCGGCTGTGAAGCTTAGACTACAAGGTGATATGCGTACGCCAACTGCTGGCCATTCATTGATTGATCTCAAGCTAAATATAGAAAAACGTATTGATAATACCAAAAGAAATTGGTTGAAGTACAGTCCAGTATGGCCATTATCAGATAGCCACACTAAACTGGCCCCCCAGATCCAAAGTAAAAGTCCATGCTGGAATCAAACCGAGCACCTTCACGATCGCCGCCACAGTCACGTTAGGCAGTGTCACCAGATCAAGCCCCGAAGCCGGTCTAAACCACGATGTGAGTGTTCACACGTCATTAATAATCGTTGAAGCAGGCGGTAGTTCTAGGACCTGCAACTATGCCTTACTGACGAAGGACTCTGTACAGCATGCGTCTCTTGCTCCGCGACATGCACCCTCATTGGTTCATGTATCTCAAGAAACCTTCCGTAGCCCCGAACCTACACCCAGGCGCACGTAGTACAATGTGGCTTTCTCAGTGTTCATCATTAAATACGTACACGGCTGTCAGCTCACCACACCAGAGAAAGGACCAGAGAAACTATTCCAGAGTGCAAGCAGCCTAAAGGTAACGCAAATCTCACGCTCTGGAAGCTTGACGGAGAATTCTAAGAGAAAGAGAAAGAGATGCTTTAGAGCCTGTCGGTGTCTTGGAGATAAAATCAGGCACCTCAAGGTCTTTGGTTGGTCGCAGGCATATCCCATAGTACCAAACACGTCTCAAGCGCCGCTATATTTGGGGGAACTCGTGGTCCTCGCAGCGGTTTACAAAGTACAAGAAACAGAACATAAGAATCAAAGATTGTGAGGATTCCCTCTTCAGCTGATAGGAACATCAGTGTACCCCTACTTCGCGTATTTGACGCTGAAGGGGTCAAGTCGCACACCAGAAGCATCCCAGATCGGTAATTCAGTCTCTGAGCGATTTTCTGTTTGCTATGGTTCATTCTTCTGACTGGCAGTCTTCCACTGACTGCCGTGAGCCACGGGACTTCATGATCACATCCTATCTGGTACTGCCCAGACAGTTTAAGGCTCATGGCTTGCTGGCTACCCTTTGAGCTGGCTGTGCTAGTATGGCGATATGTTAGCTCCGGTATCCAGCCAAAGGCCATGAGCAGGCGTAGTTATCTAGCAGAATGACCATCCTTCCGAAGGAGTCTGAAGAAGGGGAAGTCGATCACCCCGAGTGGGAGGCTCACATTGGATCTGGAAGGAAACAGGCCAAGGGCAGAGTGGACGCATATCGCGATGAACACGAGTGCAGCAGCTTGTGCATGCGCAGCCAGACCTGCTTTTGGACAACATGAACCACCACAATGGTCGGATCCGAGGAATATAGCAATACTTAGGTCATGCGTAGGTGTGCTCTCCTGGCAGAGAGCATCGTGCACGTAGCTGAAGCCCGCAAAACATCATGTGTGCACATACGATGCCAAACAACGTTGACGCCGCCACCAACCGCTTCCGAGGCCGAGTTCCGGCCGCAAGGAGGCATTCAAGTCACAGAAGCAATATTCAGCACAAGGGGAGACTTTCATCCGGTCACCTTGGCAAGCATGCCGCCCTGCCGCCCACCTGGATCGAGCTTTTGTCAGGGCGGCAAGGATGGACGCTTCCGAGGACCACATTTGCATGCATTTTCGCTGAGCAGACTTGATTTGGAGGTGGCCCGAGAAGAGAAAACGAAGGACGGCTTCAGAGGTGCATCGTCCGACATCAGAAGCGAGATGAAGCTGCCGTCTGAACCAGCGCCAAGGGGATCTCGCAGGCGGCTCCCCGTGGCGAGGCACCGTATGGGAGGCTCGCGTTCGCGTTCTGCGTCCGAGATGTGACATATCTGACGGTGGGCAGCCGCTCCGCGGAGGCGACTGGAGGCCTTCTGGACGATTCTCTGAGGATGACCTTGGCGCATCGCCTGGCTGGGAGTTGGGACGAGCAAGGTCAAACAGGAGGCGAGAGAGTCGGCGGGTCGAGGAGGGTCAGGCTGGAGAGGAGCTAAACCAGTTGTGGGTGTGATGGGAGACGAACAAACTCGTGTTGTCGTCGAGGGATGAAAGAACGGACGGATTCCAGACGAGGAGTTGTTTGAGGCGAACTAGAAAGCAAAACCTGACGTTCAGGTGAGTGGGTAGAAGGCCTGAAGTGGAAAAGGGGCGTAAGGATAAGGTAAGGTCGGGTGGGGGAAGGAGGAGAGCACGAGCAGGAGAGGAGCACCAGCGCTGAGGAAAAAAGCAAGGCCAGGAAGGGGCGGGTGGTCCTTGCCGGGGTGGCTTCCTAGGTGCTAAAGATCGGATCTGCAGGCGGACGGCCCCTGTCGGTCCACCATGATCCGCGCAGCGACAGGGGACGGCAGGCGCTGCCGTGCACATCGCCCAGGCGGGCAGGAGCAATCTGCCGCATGCACCTTCCTCGACTGACACTGGCCTCTGACTCCCGCAAGATGCCGTCCGCCTCCATCACGGGCACTCTCCTCCTCCTCCTCCTCCACTTCAGCACTCCAGGCATTGCTCACCCTCCCGGCCCGACGTCAGTGCAGCAAACAACGAGGTCAAAGAGGCAAACATGTCTTGATCGATTCGAAACAATGCGGGAGATGAAAGCCGTCGGTGGAACGAACGACAGAACGACGGCATGATTCGGCTGTCTAACATTGAACCTGGCATGACGATGGCGACTCTTCCGCGCAGTCCAGCACCGCACACGATTTCGACCCATGACCTGTGACCCATCATTGGGCCGCCAACACAGGACGAAAGTTGAGCGCCAGTCGCTGGGACAACGTCACCGAGCTGTTCGCCTTACTAGGAGATCTCGTCGCCCCCCTTCGAGGAGGGAGCCGTTGCCTAGCCTCGCTGATGGGGCCACGAGCCGTGAGCTTTGACTCCGGCCTGGCCATCGTTTCAGAAGGCCCAATGATTGTGCTGCGCATTCCCATGACCGATGGCTTAGACACGACGAGGACCTCATCCAAGAAGCATTCGCAGCGGCATTCCCATCAGGATGCCCTGTCGACAACCAGGGGATGAACCGTAGTTACGCTTAATTCTCCGTTTGCACTGCGGTACCCCCTGCTTTGGATGTCCATAATGGCTCATGTAATGCTGCGGCTCACCAGGACCAGGACCAGACACAACCGCCGCAGTAGAAACACCAGCGTCGCGCCGCCATCAACACCCACCACGCCCCGGTTGGCCCCGGATTTGCAGCACATCCGTAGGATCGACGAAACCGCACTCCGCTCCCCTCGAACCTCGAAAACCAGGACTGCCTCAAAACATTGCGCACCGGGCCAATCGCGACGTTGCGTTGCCCACCGACCCTGACCCGAGGGCCAAGCTCCGTCGTGAAACCAACCCACGAGCGCACAGCCGAGCTTCATGCGCTGCTCGAGACCCCTGTCACCAACGACATCACCACCGAGCCCACGCGCCTGTAGCCAGCCTTCCTGGTCGACCCGCCCGTGCTCTCCTCCACATGGAAGATGCGATTCGTAGATCCTCTGTGAGGCTCAGTCCTCTCCCTGACAAGACCCCGACCCTGCATCGACCCACGATGGAGACGACCACCAAGACGCGAGTGAGCCGGCTGGCGACCTGTCAGTCGACGAGACGACGCCAGGAGGCTCCCAGCCAAGACATCAACTCCCGGCGGGAACAAGCAGTGTGCCTCACGGACCTCACCTCACCTCACCTCACTTGACCGTGGAGCCCTGGAGCGCGGCAAGGAACAGGCGGCAGCCGCACAACCCCCCTGGAAAGATCTGATTCCGAGATCCAAACCACGACACCAAACCATCCCGTCCATCCCATGTCATCGTCGAAGTCCCAAGGAATTTGTCAAGTCCGCTCCCGGGGCCTCGATACACCCCGATCGGCATGCTATAAAGCAACCTTTCCCAGGCCTCCTCCAACAGCTTCTCTTCTCTCTCCATCCTCACACACAACAAGCAAAGCAGTCTTTCCTCCTCTCTTCTTTCACTTTTCTATTCTACGCCCTGGTGGCCTTTTGAGAACACTCACTTTTTCGTACTACATCACCCTTTCAGTTTCCTCCCAGCTCTCCCAGCTCCGATACCCCCCCAACCTTCAAGATGCGTTCCCAGTCTCTCCTCATCGCCGCCCTGGCCGTCACTGCCAATGCCCACGGCATGGTCAAGTCCATCGAGGGTGCCAACGGTGTCAGCATGCCCGGTCTCTCGGTCGCTGACGGCACGCCCCGTGACTGTTCTTCCAACGGCTGCGGCTCCCAGGCCGACACCGCCATCATCAACGACCGTGAGATCGCCTCCGGCGAGGTCGGTCCCCTCGGCCGCACTCAGGGCAACGGCCCCATCACCGCCGACACCATGATCGCCAACTTCATGGGTGGCGGCACCGCCCCCAAGAACAACGGCGCTGCCTCTTCCGTCGGCCAGGAGGACGACATCCCCGATGCCCAGCAGGGCGGCAGCCGCGGCGGCAAGAACAACAAGCGCTCCAAGAACTGGGTCACCCGCCAGCTTGGTGGCCTCTTCGGTGGCGGCGGCGGCAACGCCGTTGACGGCCCCCCCGAGACCATGGTCGCTGCCTCCGCCGGCGAGGGCGCCTCCGCTGGTCTCCCCACCGCCTCTGACAGCGGTGCCGTCACCATGACTTTCCGCCAGATCAACCAGGACGGCGCCGGTCCCCTGACCGCCGATGTCGACGGCACCTCCGGCGGCACTGATGAGGCTGCTTTCCAGTCTGCCGAGGTCACCACCGATGTTCCCGGCCTTCCCTTCGGCAACCAGGGCTTGTCTCTCGCCACCAACACCGAGTTCCCCCTGGAGGTCCAGATGCCCGCTGGCATGACCTGCGACGCCTCCGTCGGCGGTGCCGACAACGTCTGTGTCGTCCGCGTCCGCAACGGTGCCGCTGCTGGCCCCTTCGGTGGCTCTGCCGCCTTCACCCAGACAGCCGCCGGCCGCAAGCGTGCTCTCGCCTACCGCCTCAAGAAGCGCATGGAGTTCCGTGCTTAAGCGCATTCTTCACATTGACAAGTAAAAGGGGGTTTATCAGCTCGGGTCGGATCAGGGGATCCACTGGGATGGCGGGGCTCCGGGACGTCCGAGACGCTCGGCTCCGCAGCAGGGGGTTCTTCTACATCGGGTCTGGGTATTCAACTGGGGAAACATCCGTTCTCTGTGGGTTATAGTACACGTTTCTAGACGGGATAGTATTCCTTAGGCTAATTGACGCCGCTTGGATTTTAATGTTTGTGCCTCCACCGTGACTTGCTGTGACTGAAATTGGCATTTAAGGTTCAGAACGACGTTGCGATAACGCTGAACTCCTTCGCAACAAGTTTGCTGAGCGCGCGGCTCCCCAGACAACGCTCGTAGTCCGAGTCTCGTCTCAGAAAGTGGGAGCCGGGCGCTAGAAGCAGTGGAGTCCCGCCTGAGACGACAAACGTGTCGAAGACCAGCAGAAACAAAACACCACACACCACGGACGCACGGGCACACAAGATTTTTCCAATGATGGACTTTGATGCTGATTGCTACAGAATAGACAGGCGACCACGACTAAGACCTTGCGGGCGAATGAGGATCCGCACCAGCTCTAGCAGCAGTTGTGCGGGCGGCGAGATGCCGCGCCTGCCGGTCTCCGTGATGTCGTGGCAGTCGTCCACTGGCGACGCCGACCTTGTTCGCCAGCGACTGCAGAAACAGAGATGAAGCTGAGGCCCTCCCTCGCCGGCGGCTTCGGAAGCAGAGCAAACAAGCAGGGAAAATGCATCTGATTATGACCATGCGACGGTGCCCATGCCTGGCCCTCGACGGAATCTCGTGCTGCAAAGCGCAGCAGAGCAGAAACAACGAAAAGAAACAACGGAAACTCCTGGCCTCCATGCCTGCTCATGAGGGCCCACTACGATCTCGAGGCAGAGACGGGAAGAAAGCGCATGCCAGCGCTGTACCTGACGTGCGAAAAGCAGCGTCGATGAAGATCCCTCTCGATCTTGAACGCCTAGCTCGCGGCTTTTGTATATCCTGACATGCGGAACCGTTATTTGTACAGTCGTAATTCGTGAATGTTCGGGGCGAGCGCCCCTCTCGGTAGTGGTTGATCGATGCTACAGTCCTGGGATTGCCGGTTCCATGGCCGACATGTGGCGTACGGCTGCGGTGTTGGTCAGCTAGAGTGGAAAGGTCAAGAGTGCAAGCCCAGTGCTACCAATGAGACCAACCTTTTACTCCCAGCTCAGTCTACAACATCCGCCGGCCAGATGAGCTACGGGCAAGCTGTGCACGCATGATACATTGAGGTAAACTACCAACGACGGCTGTAGAGAATGTTAGTGAGGGCTGGGAGAAGCGACGCGGCTTGACCGACCTGTAGACAGTATCAACTTTGGGAGCTGGTCGCTTCTTGATGCGAGCCGAAGCCTGCTTCCGACGGGGGTCTTCTCGCTCCTTCTCGTCTTTGGATTTCTGCGGACGTCCCAAAAGCTCCGCTCCGACCGAAGAAAGATCCGACTCGTGCGTTCCGCTAGAAGCAAACGAGTTGCGCGAGAGCGAGCGATGGAGACGCTGCTGGCCCACCTGGCTTGCAAAGCTGGATCGCCTGCTAGACGGCCGGCTCTCAGGGGGCGGCGTGCCAGGAGGGGGAGGAGGGGGGGAGAAGGGCCGATCATTATCGCGGCGGTGAGAGTCTCTGGAGTGAGGTCGACGGGTGTCGTGCTCGGCCGCCCATGAGCGCTCGCGATACTCGCGGTCTCGAGGACTCCTTTCCAAAGGTCGACCACGATTGCGTGGAGACAATCCGGGCCGCTCAAGGTCGTTCGATGAGGTAGGCTTGTGATTGAAGCCTCGGTCGATGTCTGTGTGAGAGCTCGGATGCGTGGAGTCTCTCGAGTCGCCGAGGTCGAAACGCTGTCTCTTTTGCTGGCCATCTCGGCGACCGCCCTCTTTGTCGCGATTCTGGCCATGCTCGTCCTGGCGCCAGACGTCGTCGCGAGGTCGTTTACGATGGCTGTTTCTCTCCTCGGCGGCTTTGAGGACGGCAGGGCTCGGCCCGGCGAGAATTTCGGCAGGAGTCTTCCACTTTCTAAGGGGCGTTGTCGGTTGCTGCGGGCTCGGCTCGCTCGTAATGCCATTTGACTGCTTGTGCTGCGGGGGCGACGGTTCAGGCTCGTTCTTGGGCCTCGGGGATCGGCCTTTTACCCAGAACGCGGGGTCATCTCGCATGGCGTCAAAATGGGAGGTTTCTCGGATAGGCCTGGTGAATTCGTTGAGGTTATCGTTTTTGCAGAACTTGGAGTGAACGCACATGGCACCGTGTACTGGCGGCAGCATAATATCCTGATTGTACTCGGCAGGACCCGGCAGTGGGCTGCGAACCTCGTCCGCACCGTGCACCTTCGGCGGCTCACGGAAGATTGTCTTTTGGTCGTAGTCCCACTCGGAGTCGTGCTCACCATGGGCCTCGCGGGAGGGGCTTGCAGGGCGAGGATAGGGCGAGCCGTCTGAAGGAGATTGGTCGACTGTGGTGGGTGGCTGGAAACTCGACTCTCGGCCGGAAGACGCCTGCTTCTCGTGTCGGAAGCTTTCTTTCTCCCGACGATCGTTACCCTGGTGTTGATTTCTGCGGCCCTTTCCGCGTCCAAAGCGGTCCTTCTCCCGGAAACGTTGATTTCTGAATGGATGAGCATTGTGATCTTGCGGGTATGGGCCAGACGTGGGAAGGGGCGGGGAAGGAGAGTGGCTGGGGAACCCAGAGGACGCGTGCGGAGGGGGGGGAGGCAACGACGGCGGCGGATGATTGTAGCCCATCTCGTTAAGAGGGCGATCATAGCCAGCAGGAGGTCGATCATAGTTGACAGGAGGTGGATAGTAAGGATCACCATAGCCTCCAGGTTGCTGGTATGGCTGTGGAGGATAAGGCGGCGCAGCGCCATAGTGGCCGTAGGGTACGGGAGCACCATGCGGTCCCGGAGGACCTGGAGGTCCTGGAGGTCCTGGAGGTCCGTAGAAGCCAGGCGGGCCTGGCGGAGGGGGGGGTCCTCCGTATTGGTGCGGAGGAGGCGGGGGCGGGGGATAGTATCCCTGATAGGGGGCCGGCGGACCGTGATGCGAGGGGGGTGGAGGCGGCGGCGCACCATAGGGACCAGGCTGGGACCAACCGGGGTACGGTGCTGGAGGACCTGGGAAGGGAGGAGGCGGCGGCGGACCGAAGTTTGGATGGCCTGGCGGGGGTGCATATCGAGTGACAATCATTCCACCAGAAGGGGTTGACTGTCCAGCACGTTGAGGGCCTTGTCGTCGACGGTTGCCGCCTTCCTTAGAAGCGCCTTGTCCAGGTTGGCCCGACGAGTGCTGTTTTTCGTTGCTACTTCCATTTGAGTTAGGTAGCCTGGTTCTGAGGTGGAGGAGTACGATGCTTACGACGATCGAGCTTGGTTCTTATCCAAGTAACAGTACATGGCGAAGTGATCAGTCGCACCGCAGGTTGTGCAGTACGCGTCGCGAGGCGCCTCCTGGCCAGGAGCATGGCCCTGGCTGCTAGCCATTTTAACGAAGCTGCGCTTCTTGCGTCAAGGATTCTTGATGTCAGCTTTGCTTTTGCCTGGAGGCTGCTGCCGTCCTACGAGGTGGCTGCTCAGAGGTGGTGATTTGGATGGTGGATGGCGACGCGAGCGTTGTGAGGCAGAGTGAGCTGAGGAAGGCGCGCACTTCAGCTGCGTTCTCTGCCTCAACAGTCGAAGTAGGCGCCAAGGAGTACCCGTAACGACTGGAGTCTGTAGGAACGAAATAAAATATCACAAGTCTGTCTTGATCGCGTTGGCGCAAAGCGGCAGGCGACGCGGCATCCTAGGTTGTATTCCGAAGAGTCAAGTTGATGAGAGAATCCGATCTTCTGGCGGGTCACACGCGCTGCGGGTACCGCTTTTGAGAAGCAGCCGCGTTGGTAGGCTTTGCAGCAGCGATTGTGAGGTAGATGGCGAGCCAAGCCAGTGGAGAGATGGATTGCGAATGAGGAAGTCGTGGATTGGATCTGAGGCCAGGATGAGGATCCAGGATGGAGTTGGGAGGTCGCAGGTCGCGCTCGGGCCACTGCGTGGGGTCTGGTAAGCCTCGTCGGCTAAACCATGGGGTCTGATCTCATTGGCTCTTTCTTTCGGTGAGACAAAGGCCAGACCATTCTCAGCCTTCTTCCTCCTCGTGCATCGAGTGTAGCACTGAACGGTCACTGTGCAGGGTCACGTGGCACCGGCGTGGCTCCGGGTCGACTCCCGATCTCAACTCCCGATTACAGGTGCTCGGTGAAGAAGTAAGGTCTGAAGGCCCTGACATTTCCGACCTCATCGTGAGGAGGCTGAGCTGAGCAGCACGAGTAACAAGATGGGGGAGGCTACGACGCCCAGAAGCAGCATGGTACGTGTCTAGGGCTAACAGGAGAGAACGGGGTCTTTCAAGAACTATGTATAAATCCGCCCGGCTGAGGTATGGGGGGTTATGTGGTGGGGAAGATGAACGCCTCTACTTACACCGGCAAAACAACGTGACGAAGGTCGGATATGAGTTGCCAACGCAAGTAGATCATTGTTTGATAGGTAGTGAGAACGAGGACTGCTCAAGGAACCAGTTCAAGCAACCCCTCAGCATCGCCGTCACAGACGGCTGGTCATACGTGGGAGAGCTCAAGAGGCCAGAGGCTCACTGATGGAACAAGGTGTTTCGCTCGCTGACCAGCAGCGAGATGCATGCAAGCAAATTTGAAATCTTCGGGCTAGGTCGTGATATCAAGGTCTGGGTAACGCTGAGACGGAAGGAAAGGCCAACCCTGGCATTGTCGCTATTGTCGCGTCTGACAAAGATGAACGACCAAGCTCAACGAGGGAATCCTGATGAAGGCATCAAACCACAAGGGTCCGGTTCAGGGGCAGTATATTGACGATATGAATAGTGTCCAAGCCAGGTGTAGCCTAGGACTCTCCGAAGGGTGGACGGACAGGCAGATGCAAGGAAAGGTGTGAGGGGGAGAAAGTGAGCAAATCGAGCCAACTGGGCGGCCAATGCCGATGGTGCAGGAAATTTGCCTAGGCGGGGTTCTCGCATCCAAGTGTCACGCCAGATGCGGTGACAGCGGTAGGGATGGGACGGGACGTGGTCGAGACGGGAAGAGGGAAGACCAAAGATGCCGATTTGACATGCCAGGGAAGGCTGGGGGCAATGGCAGCCTTTTATTCCATTCGGGCAGTCACGCTAGAGTGAAGCTCGGGCCATGCGCCCTGGTGGAACCCGCCGCACCATGGCGTTGACGTAAACCCGGCCACTGGCCCCAATCCGGTGCATTTCCAGGGCATCCTCCACTGCGACCACTGTGAGTACGCGCCAGGCAGGGGAAGAAGGGGCGCCAGGTACCAGGTGGTGCAGACAGCCCGATGTTGGTGGGTTGAATTTCTCAGCCAAAGCCAGGACCGCACCGCACCACGCCTCCCACCCACTGCATCTTGACGATCCCCACGACCTGCGACTCGAACATGACGACCAACTGCCTTCAGCGGTAGCGAACATAACAAAGGAAGACGAAGACAGGCCATTCACCCTAACTACTCCTCACCACAACCGGATTCTCATCCACGACGACCAGCGCCAGGCTTAGCTTCATGCCAACAACCTTCCCTCTCCGACCATGCTGATGCAGCGCCCTCGAAGCTGCCCGCCGAACATCGCTTGCGCTCGTATCCGTAGGGGTTCAACTTTCCGCCGACCAGCCTCTTGAGAAAGGTTGCACCGCCTTTACAAAACCCAACATATCAGCCTCTTGCGACAGCGCTCGCTGTTGCGACACCACAAGCTCGTCAACATGCCCAGTCTACCATGTTCGTACCTCCGCGCCGCTCCGAGGGCTTACCCGACGCTGCCCTGAGCCAGTCTGAACCACCCGCCGAGAGCTTTGTTGCTGACCCGAAGAATCAGCATCGGTCGACCTTGACGAATGTATCTCGCGCCTCTACAAGAAAGAACTCCTCGCCGAGCCCGTCATCGAGGCCATCTGCGCCAAGACGAAGGAGCTGCTGATGCGGGAGAGCAATGTCGTTCACGTCCGGGCGCCAGTCACGGTGGTCGGGGACATCCACGGCCAGTTCTACGACTTGATTGAGATATTCAAGATCGGAGGATGGTGCCCAGATACAAATTATCTTTTCCTAGGTTTGTGCTCTTCGCTCTGCCTACCAGTCGTGCCCCGTCGCTGACACTCACCCACAGGAGACTACGTCGATCGAGGCATGTTCAGTGTCGAGACGATCTCCCTTCTCGTTTGCTTGAAGCTCCGATACCCCGACCGCGTCCACCTCATCCGAGGAAACCATGAGTCCCGCGGCGTCACGCAGTCCTATGGCTTTTATACCGAGTGCTCCAGAAAATACGGCAACGCCAACGTCTGGCACTACTTCACCGACATGTTCGATTTCCTTACCCTGAGCGTTGTCATCAATAATGACATCTTCTGTGTCCATGGCGGTACGTTCTCTGCTCTTCTCGCACCCGATCAGTGCTGACTGCTCAGGCCTGTCTCCTTCCATCCACTCAATAGACCAGATCGTGGTCATCGACCGCTTCCGTGAGATCCCCCACGAGGGGCCCATGGCCGACCTTGTCTGGTCAGACCCGGACCCCGACCGCGACGAGTTCTCCTTGTCGCCCCGCGGCGCAGGCTACACATTCGGCGCGCAGGTCGTCAAAAAGTTCCTCGCCGTCAACAACATGAGCCACATCTTGCGCGCCCACCAGCTCTGCCAGGAGGGCTTCCAGGTCCTCTACGACGACAGGCTCAGCACGGTGTGGAGCGCGCCAAACTACTGCTACCGCTGCGGCAACATGGCTAGTGTGCTCGAGGTCAGCGACACGGGCGAGCGTTTCTTCAACGTGTTCGCCGCGGCGCCGGAGAACGACCAGGTGAAGGACATGCAGCAGCCGGGTCCGGAAAAGACGGCGGATGGGACGGGCCTTCCTGACTACTTCTTGTGATGGCTCTACGAGAGGACAGAACTCGGGAGGCGGCTAGCTCCCGGATGGACTAAGATGCCTGTCCCGCTGAGCAAAGGCCGGCAACAGGACACAGACCCAGAGGGGAGCATGATGACGTGGGATTGTCTCCGGCGTGAGACCACTGGTGGGAAAGGCAGTCAGATCTGGCTTGCAGAGCTCGTGAAACGACGCAACGTAGGAAGAAATATACAGTCACGCGAAAAAGCGTGGCACAACGCCCCCCCCCAACAGCTCATGATGCATTTCGTTCCGTTGATTCGTGAGTGCGTAAAGCAAGTGAGAGACTTTTTAACGACATGGGGGGCATGGTGAATAAGGCGTCGAGGCCAAGTCACTACAATCATCATCCGTTTTCCGTCCTCGGTCCACCGTGATACAGGCCCTAAAGCGTGTGACAGAGAGCCGTCCTGCGCGAACCTGTCCTAGGCCGCGCCCGTCTACCAGTCCTTGGCGATGTCGAAAGACCACTCGAAGGCCAGATGGGTCTTCTTGTCGTCGTCGACAAAGGTCGAGTTGGCGTTGTAGTGGCCGCGCGCGAGCATGCCCGAGGGGGCATCCTCCTCCTGGACTGTGGATGTGTCAGCGAGGCCACGAGAGCAGTGTCAGAAAGGGCAGGGCACGCACAGCGCTTGGTGTAGGTGGGTGCCTTGTCGGTGTTGGGAGCGAAGCTGCCCTGCGAGACGTCAGCGAGATTTCAGGACGATACACAGACGGGACGACGTACCAGCATCTCCGAGTCCTTGGACACGCGGATGCCCTTGCGCTTGACGACCTGGACGTACTGCAGGCCGCTGAGGATCTCGTGCTGGACGCGGAACTTGGCGACCATGGTGAACTTGGCGCCCTCCTTGACCTTGAAGGGCTTGTCCTTGAGGGTCGTCTCGGAGCCCGGGGTCGAGAGGTCGATGGTGACGGGGTCGCGGCCGGGCGACTCCATGCTCAGCGAGTCGATGATGCAGACGCGGGGGTCGTTGGGGTTGGAGAGGTCCTTGCCGCCGCCGCCGAGGCCGAGGGACTCCTTGTAGCGCTGGAGGGACTCATCGCCCTGGTCTGAGAAGGGTTGTGTCAGCGAATCTCCCCGAGGGACGGATGACGGTGATGAGGAAGTACAGCGTTCAGGGGGGCTCTCGATGAGGTTGCGGGGGTGGATGGGGGGGCTCTGGACGGGGGGGTTCTCGACTAGAGATGTCTTGTCTTTGGAGAAGAGCTTCAGCTTGAGCTTCGACTTCTTCTTCTCGGGTCCCTTGACGAGCGGCTGAGCTGCGGGGGAGGCCTTCTTCGCCGCCTTCTCTGCTGCCTTGGCCCCGGCGGCTTCGGCCTTTTTGGCAGCCTTGGCTTCGGCCACCTTGGCAGCGGCGGCCATCTGCTTCCTGAGACGGACCTCGCCGCGCTCAAAGGCGCTCGAGGGAATGACAGGGGCGTCCCAGGGGAGGAACTCCTCGGGACAAGTGACGGCTAGGGGGTAAGGGGGGACAGCTGGGAAGACGGAAGGGTAGAGGGGCTCGCGGGGGGGAAGAGGGTTGACTCGGTTGCGGATCGCCTCGCGCTGCTCAGGATTGGGTCGCGAGGAGCGTGGGCTCGGCGACCTCACCTGCTGATAGTAGCCCAGGCCATCGCTGAACAGAAGTCCAGGCATGGCGGCAGGGCACCTGGGGGTGATGACGATCGCGGGACGGGGTTTGTGGTGTAGGTGAGGTGAGGTGGAGGAAGGAACCGGTGCGAAGTCTGAAAGGGTGGCTAGGTTGATGAAGAAGACGCACCATAGGCGTGAAGCTGGCCTGAGGGAAGGAACGCTTTCTCAAAACGCCTTGACACTTTTCCGGCAACACGCCTGCCTTGCCATGCCATGCCATGCCATCGCTCTCTTACTGCCTCGGTGAGGATCGGTGAGGCCCGGTGAAGTGCACGGGGTCGTCACCCAGCAACACACCGAGCTGCATCATGCAGTCATTCGGTCGGTGAGGGCGAGCCACCAATCCAGCAACTCATCTCACTTGGCCAAAACCCGCATTCGCCAGTACGCTCATCCCCCTTGTGGATCGTACCGGAAACCCGCTTGGGACCTTCTTCCATAAAGAAAACCAACAAAACAGGACGCCCCAAAAAATAAAAAATAAAAATGCCGGCGTCTCACTCACCCATCTGCTGGTACTCAGCCAAGCTCTGCTTAGGCTGGGAGAGCTTGTAGCCCTGGGTCTCCTCGGGCATGGCATCGTCATCGTGAACGGGCTGGGAGGCCATGTTGATTTTCGGGTCGCTACGGTGCGGTGTGAGGTGGTCTGAATCGCGGTCCTTGGGAGCGTGTGGGGTGCGGAGCGCTGTGTCTGCCGGGCGGAGCGTGTGGTGTGAGAGGTGAGGTGAGAAGTGGACAAGCGTCGCTGAGGCGAGGGAAAAGCAGGTCAGGTAGGCAGTGAGGGGAGAGGGGGAGGGGAGGAGGAGAAGAAAGTCTGACGATGGCACGCCGACGGGGTGATTGACGTTGGAGTTCACAATCCCAGCCACAGGAGCCGCTCCGGGCGGCCGCAGTGCCTCATGGTGCCCTGTCCGCCGACCCAGCCGGGTCTGCCTGTCCTGTCAGCTCCTCTCTGCCCCTCCAACGAGACCCCTCCCCCGTTCTGACGGAGAGGATTGGCATTGAGTTGGTGGGAAAGCTTGGATCGTCCTGACCGGGCCAGACATGCTCTGGCCCTGACTTGTCACACGCACGGTGGGGGTCACAGGAGAAGCGATGCGAGCGATTCGTTGATGAGAGACGGATCTGCACCGCCGAAACCCGTTCTCAGGCGGTCCATCAAGAGGCAAAGAAAGGCGAAGCCAGGCACGTCGGCGGCGGTATCATCAGACAGGAATAGCGACAGCCAGCACGGGGAGCCAGCGATGAAAGGGGGGACGGGGATTTTGCGGCAGATGGGCGAATAGGGGGCCAATGTCGGCAGCAGCTTGCAGATGCTGCCCCTCCTCTGCCCCTCCTTTAGGAGAGCCCCCTTTTTTCATTGACAACGAGGCGGTCTGGACGTGAGCGGGAGGGGGGAGGGGGGAGG